>OV651815.1:3022773-3126757 GCA_927349885.1 Psylliodes chrysocephalus
TTCGAAGACAGAAAGGTTGAAAATGGAATTAAGACCTCCATAACTCCTAAACACAAAACTAAACTTTGCAACAGAGGTGAAGTACCTCGGTCTCACCTTTGACAGTAAGTTAACATGAAATCGCATTTATAAAACAGAGTTAAAAGAGCATACATTGCTTGTGAACAATGCCGCCGATTCGTGGGACGCACCTGGGGTTTCTCCTCCAGCGTCATCACATGGACTTACACGGCTATCATAAGACCTATGCTAACATACGGTGCAGTTGTCTGGGTACCTAAAACTCAAAAATTAACAGCTTTCCGTAAACTAGAACAAATTCAAAGAACAGCATGTCGCAACATAACAGGAGCCATGAAAAACATCACCGACTGGAGCCATGAATATTTGATATTTACATCAAGGAGGTTTTTTTTTAGTTTTTTACACCCTTCGGATCTCCCGTGCAACACCCTAATCCGTCCATAGCCTGACAGCCCTGCAGCCTGCGGCTTATTGTACTACCATTTAAAGGTTCTACTACTTTCTCATTCAACAATTTACTCCCTGATTCATCGTCATTCATTCCACATCGTCGGATGAATCCCATAGTAACACGGCCCATGGTGGAACCTCCTAGCGGTCACCCATCCACGACGTGACTGAAGAGAATCAAAGAGGTTGCTCTGACGACAATGACACGCCTCCGCACGGTCGAAATATAACCTAATGTAGGATCTGATGAGGCGAGACGTCACTTTTGGTAGGAGGCGCTGGACACGCTCCCACTGCTTCAACCGAACATGGACTCCATCTCACCGAAATATATTTTTCATAAGCCATATAAAGTTATAATAAAACAGCCGGAAGTGGCAGGTACGATTCATATCTACACCGACGGATCTAAAACAAAACAAGGCTCGGGATGTGGAATATACTCCAGATTTTTAAACCTAAACATAAAATGGGCTGTGAACAATAGTGCCAGTGTAGTTCAAACAGAGCTAACGGGGATTCTCATAGTAGCAAAAGAAATAATCAGAAACAATATTACTGGAAGGAACATGCTCATCTATACAGATAGCAGACAAGCACTACTCACCCTGAACAGACCACGAATTTATTCAGGGTAAGTACTACAATGTCATAAAGCTTTGGCCGAAGTATCCATCAACAACGTGGTCACCTTAAGATGGATTGAAGATCACGCCACATCAAAAGGTAACCGTCTTGCTGATTCACTAGCCAAGAAAGCAGCCAACCAAATACTTTTTGGACCTGGCCCTTCTGTTGGCCTAACAAAATGGGTAGTGACAGACTTAATCAAAGAACATTCCCTTGTGAAATTCAAGGAAAGATGGGATGAAACAAGAAACTGCAGAGTTGCCAGGGAGCTCTTAAGTTATCCTGACAACACGGCAGCAAAAAAATACTTGACTATGACAAGACAGAATCTGCGCCTAGTCACAGGCATTCTGACTGGTCATTGCCAAGTACGAAAGCATCTCCATATCATGGGGCTGTCAGAATCCGCAATCTGCAGAGGGTGCGAACAAGAAGATGAGACCATCGAGCATATCCTCTACGATTGCTCGACGCTCTCATTTATCAGAAGATTTGTGTTCGGCGAGTATCGGCTAACACCGGCCGATATAAGAGATGCACCTCTTGGCGACGTTGTCAACTACATTAAATCTGTAGACTGGCTCACGATTTAGGAGGTGCCTATCTTCTCAGAAGCATGCACAATGGGCCTAATGAGGCCTTAGTGCCGTGGGTTAACCTACCCTCCACACGTTACAGATACAGATATATGGGTCATTTTTAGTCCAGATGTTTCAATAGAATCTTGCTTATCACGCAATTTGGTGACAAAAATTCCATCGTTTGTTTATATAACAGACATTTTAACCCCCCTTAATTTAGCATTTGTGGTAGATATTTTCAAATTGCTATAAGTGTACCCACTAATGAAATGAGTGTATGTACGCCCCAAACAATAGGCAAGTATAATAATTATCTCTTTCTTCGTCTAATAAATTCTCTGCTAATGACATCGGTTTTCTGGACATTACTGTTCGGGCTAAGGGAAAGCTGTAACGTTTATGCGTCCGCCAATATTTTATTTATTTACTAGGTTCACTCAACCAGCAAGACCAAGAAACCTAGCAGAGGCAACTCTGGCAAAGTGGACTTTTGCGTCATTATCGGATTATTTGGTGTTGCATCCAGCACTCGGTGCTGTATTCAGCTGTTTAGAAGTTGTGCTGGATTTAGCAGACCAAAAGGTTTGCTAAATTTAGCTGATGCTTGATAAGGGATTCAGCATTAGGCAGTTTCTATTGACATCCACTACAATTTACATTTTGCCCAGTTTTTCGTTTATAGCAGTCTCTGCATGGATAAAAAACAATGGATATAGATCAAGAAAACCAACTAAACAGGTAAAGTAATAGCGGACTAATATAATTTAAAAGCAAACCCAGGGTCAATGCAGTCACATCTGTTCTGCTTAGATTGTTTACCCAGGTAACAGTGGTTCAGTTAGATGAAAATGGATCTCAGTGCATACACCCTTTAGGTAAAAAAACTAAAAATTAACTTTTCAGCAGTTAGCTTTATTAGGAATTATGATCTTCATTTATATTAAAAATCACTTTACTCACAGCAGATGCCTGTGGTATATCGAAACCCATAAAATGGGGACCGACACTGTTATTTATTAAAGATATATAGCTGCGTACAGTAGTTCCGTGAGCGGTAAGTACTTCGATGCTTGGATGGGTAATCATTTTAACGAAACGCCGCGTATAAAGCCTTCCGGTGTACTTACATATATTATAGCTGGCAAGCGATATATCAATGAGTGCTAGAAATAGCGTTAGGGGTGCTATTTTTGGAGATGTAAAGCAGTCACATTCGATTGCATAGTAATTTGACTCTTTAAAGATCCTAGCCTCAGATTGGAACATCAAAGGGATCGACAAGATCTCTAGGACGCAGCCTGCTTACCAGCATTCATAATTAATTCTCGTAGTAAAAAATAAGCTGTCGATAAATAAATATTCTTTTATTACTTCTGAAATTCCTGAAAACTCGTTTGGCCAGTGACCTCTAAAAGAAAAAAAAGTCAACCTAAAGAAATTATCAAGATCTTTTGCATTCTGATTTTCGATACCAATTAATAACATTTCCGTGGCAGTTATTTGGGTTTCGATATTGTTCGCTTAAGGCATGTTCAGATAAACACCCACCGCACTAACAATTTGTCATCCATTGAATTAATTTTGACTGTCATCGAGGAATCCTGGCCGACGATATTTGTCATTAATTTGGGAATGGTTCGATTCTATATATAGAATGTCCCTTTTAAATTTTTCTTTACATTTACACTTTATAAAAAGTGGGATATTCTTTGGCAAGTCTGCCGATTCAGATGTTGATTGTTTTACTTTTTGTTGATGATGCAGAATTAAAAACAAAGTGTACGGTTATTTTTATTCTATAAAGGGTTTATAGTGTAAAGGTATTTATTTGTAGTGACAAAAAATTTAAACTATATTTTGACAATGCATCTGATTGAAGAGTCTGATAGTCTTAATCCGAATTTAGCTTTATTTTTGCTATTTTCTGTTTGAAATAATATATTAAAATAATTCTACTTGTTTTCAAGATAGTCTGTTAACATTATAAACTGACTTGGCTAAAACAACAATTAAAAGAACAGAAGTTTAAGATGTCTTTATAATTAACAGTGCTATTCCTAAACTGGTGTGCAGAAACAGCTTAAAAATTCTATTGATAACACGAGGTTAATTGACTAAAATTGTCGACGGCGTTATCACCATTAAAAGTAAAACCAAATCTTTCAATGTAATCTGAAAAAATAATTTATTTTAAATAATAATTAAATAACTAATAAATATGCAATACATCACCACATTTTTGTATTTGATAATAACTAAGAAATATTTGGTTTTATGAAATTATGATTATAATTAAATAGAAAATTATAATAGATAATAATGAAATAGGAAATATT
Source organism: Psylliodes chrysocephalus (assembly GCA_927349885.1). NCBI lineage: Eukaryota > Metazoa > Arthropoda > Insecta > Coleoptera > Chrysomelidae > Psylliodes > Psylliodes chrysocephalus. Next base: position 3,026,795 of record OV651815.1, read on the forward strand.
GATTTTTATTAAAATTTTGATTTAATAATGGTTAATATTTATTTGACATATAATAAAAGGTGTTAATATTTAAATTACATAACTAAGTCTATATCCGACACATTTGTTTTTAATTGTTGACACATTTTCTTTAATAATAACAAATGGTTTAATCAATGTAGAGACGAAACAAGATTGGGTCCAAGACCATTCAAAGTTATACACAGAGCTCAATGTTAAGCTCCATAGAACTAAACATATCCATTAGGATAGAGCGAAATTTTTTTTTATTTAGTTGAGTTACACATTATGTGCCAAAAGCTGCTGATTACTATACAGTATAATAATAAAAAACGAGTTACTAGTTTAATAAAAAAAAAGAAATTTACTCAATTTTCGAATAGAGAAGAAAGATAGCAAATATTTCAAAAAATACGTCCTTTTTAAAAAACTTTTAATTCAAAATTATCTTAGATCAAATACCGATCTGTCACGAAGGGTAGGACACTAAGATTGATTGAGTTAAACCTAAAAGGACACTTGCATTGGTTCATTTGCCAACTTCATGTAAATAAACTTCCTCTTTGACAGTTAATTAATAAATTAGACGGAAAAACAACAGAACCGATAAGTTTTTTGGTCCTCTTGGTATTTTGTTGCAAACTAATATACAGGGTATTTCAAAAGGGTATGTCATAAATTCTTCCTCATATAGATTACCCAAAAATAAGTGGATTTGACTATATTTACCTATATCAAAAACTGGCTCTCAACAAAGTTACAGGGCGTTAAACTAACATTCAGAAAAACGTTATTTTTTTGTAAAAAGTTTGTTGTTGCGATTTTTTCTTTTAGTGCTTTTGCTAGTGCTGTAAATTTAAAGGCCCAATATTCTAAGGGGAAACAAATTTAAAGCAACCCCTTTAAAAAAAGTTGGGGGTTGCCTTCCTTTTAACACCCCCGTATTTTTTTTTTTGACATAAAGAAACTTGCTTTATCGATCGTAAAATCAAAAAGAACTATGAATTTTTAATTTTTTTTTTATAGCGAAATGAACTTTGTATCTTCCTTAGTTAACGAGCTATTTACAATTTTTTAACTGAATTTCTAGAGCAATTCGTCCATCCTGGACTTAACATATCAACAAAACTAAGAGTAGGTCAGGAGTTATTGTACAAAAAACGCATATAAAAATCAGTGGTGTTGCCTAGGGCTGTGCTTGAGCCACCCCTGCAAAAACTACCTTTTATTTACATTTTTGTAAAAAAGGTATTTATAATATTGGATTGGTGCCATAAAAATGGTGTGCAATTCGTCCTCATGGGTTCATCATGCCACTGATAAAATACACGTTAGTTTGGAAATGTATCTAATAAAAAAACATATTATTTTAATTAAACAATTAACAAAAAATAAACAATTAACAATAAATACTTGACAATAATTATTTTATAAACTATTTAATTTAGTAAATGTTAAACATGTCCTCCTCCTCCTTCTTGAATACAAAAATATGAATAAAAGAGGTAGTTTTTGCAAGAGCGGCTCAAGCACAGCCCTAGGCACACCACTGATTTTTATATGCGTTTTTTGTACAATAAATTCTGACCTACTCTTAGTTTTGTTGATATGTAAAGTCCAGGACAGACGCAATGCTCTAGAAATTCAGTTAAGAAATTGTAAATAGCTCGTTAACTAAGAAAGATACAAAGTTCATTTCGCTATAAAAAAAAAAATAAAAATACATAGTTGTTATTGATTTTAAGATCGATAAAGCAAGTTTCTTTATGTCAAAAAAAATACGGGGGGTTAAAAGGTACCCAACCCCCAACTTTTTTGAAGGGGGTCGTTTTAATTTTTTTTCTCCTTAAAATATTGATCCTTTAAATCTACAGCACTGACAAAAATTCAAAGAAAAAATCGCAACAACAAACTTTTTACAACAAAAAACTTTTTTTCATGTTTGTTTACCGCCCTGTAACTTTGTTAGGAGCCAGTTTTTGATATAGGTAAATATAGCCAAATCCACTTATTTTTTGGTAATCTATCTGAGAAAGAATTTTTGACATACCTTTATGAAACAACCTGTATATGCTAATATAAGCTCTAAAAATATAACATTATATCCAATCACTTAAGGCACAAATTAAATATAATATTTATTAGAGATTAGTCTAGCTGTAGCGTCTAAAAAAGTCTCAGAAGATCATGCAAAAATGAAACCTGGCAAGTTGTCACATGCTCGTTGGTTGACTTGTGCGAGTAGAATATTACGATTATATGTAGAATAAAAGCACTTATATAGAGAAAAAAATTTGTTTTATTTAATAAAACTTTTAAAATATTTTGATGAATTTATAAGTGACGAAATCGATGCTACTATTTAAAAAAATGCTTATTTTGGCCATCCAGACAGAGTCCTTCTTGGCATGGTTAAAGATTCACTAACTCAGAAAAGAGAAATTGCCTTTAGTCGAATTTTAAGGGGCAGAGAGTATGAAAAAAAAAAAAAAAAAAAAAATATGACAATAAACACAGGATCTTCAAAATACCTATAATTAATTTAAAAGTCAACGACTACATTGATGTTATTGATTAGTAAAATACTAAAGACATTAACCCTTCCATAGTATTCAAGTTTTCAGATGGTGAGCTTATGAATTTTATTGGAACAGGTGACATATCAGATATTTTAGAATTCCTTTGCCACACTCAAATAGTTGAACGACACATAAAGCTGACGCTTCATCTTCTGTGTGTGGACAATCTCTAAGAGATGGATATACTCGTTCTGAAGTAAAGTCCCAAAAAAAAATCCAATTTGAAACTAAAAACAATTTAATTTATAAACACTGCCCTACATTTGTTGGGAGGTTGGGGGGGCAGGGTAGAGCTCGTTTTACGGTCAGCTATGCGTGATTAGCTCTGGCTTATTTATGTAATATTAGGTCATTTTTCCTCATAATTATATTACTTAAATTAAGCGAAGAATCGCTAGAAAGTGTTATACATTTATTTTAATTAAATAGGTTTGTATTAATTTTATAATCAAAAAATCATGATTGTCACTTGGTCTGCGGGACCTCTAAACCTTTTTTTAAAAGCAAAAAACTAAAAATGGTTTTCATCTGTATACTAATATAACACTTTTGCAAGCTAATGTACATTTAAATTAAAATAATTGATATTATTTTGACAATTTAATATTATGTAACAAAAACGCAAATATTTGAAAACCTTATTGCCCTGCGGACCCTCTGAATATTATTTTATTTCAAAAAAATAATATTATTTTTTTTTCTACGTTATAAGATACAGTTTTTCCACACTAATGCTATTTTAAATTAAAAGAAAATAAAATTTATAGTATATTACATTACGAGTGTGGAAAATCACTTTTCACACAAGTGATGTACAATATTTTTCCTACGAACACAAAATAATATCATCAAAAAAATGTAAAACCAAGGTTATTATTACTATAATAATTAAAATGTATTTAAAAAAATAATCAACAATAATAATCGTATTTATTCAATTTTCATATTTTTTAAACAAAAAAAAAAACTAGAAAAAAAAACTAGAAAAAAAAACAAAAAAAAAAAAACAAAAAAAATTTCTGCCACGCCAGGATTTGAACCATCGATTGAACGCGGTCGAAAAATTGCAAAGTTGATAAGTTCGACGTCCTAACCACCTGAGCTAATAGCCCTTGTGTCAATTGAATGATCTAATCGATTATGTATTCAACCAGAATAAAGAGCAAACATTATTTTAAAATTATTTTAATAATAATTGTTAAAGATAAATATCTAGGATCTAATTTACAACAATTTCAATAATTTAACAATCATATCGATTTTAGTATTAATATGGATATTACATAGATCAAAATGGAAATTAGCTGTTTGACATTTTGTGACAACTACTGCGGAAAGTAACATATTCTCACTCGGGTGGAAAGTAAATTCTTATTCATACGCGTGTGATATAGGGCACTTTCCATAGGACTATATAGTGTGATATGTGTCACTTTCCTAAGTGGTCGTAGGAAAAATTTTTTTCGCTCCACCCTAATATCCATATCCTGATTTACTTAATAGATATTATACTAAAAAATTTAGATATTTCGCAATCCTTGCAACCATCAAGGACATTGGACTAAAAAAGCTCTATATTTATACTTTTGTTACCATTATTTCTATACTTAAGTAGTAAATATAATTAATTTCAATGTAACGTCACCTTGGATCAGACCAATCGAGTTGACTGTTTGTTATAAATAAGTGACAATACCAGAATAGTGTATTATCGCTGTTTTACACGGATTACCATGATTTCGAAACAAACTTCTTTCGATACAAACTACTATCTGTCAGTTATAATTATTATCATATAATTGTCGTCATACTCATTATACTCTCTACATAAATATAATTTCATGATATCGATAATTTTTTAAAACTCCACTCTTGATTGTCCCAATCTTTTAAAAATGTTTATTGTTGTAACTGACATTCATCACATTTCAACAAATTGTCGATAATTATTATCGTTCTACATATCATATTGTTACGCAGGTTTATGGTAACTCTATTTCTTTTACTCAACTTTTTCAATTCAACTATATAACTGATTACATGAACATATAACGTCTATAATAAAACTGAAACTCAGATGTCAGGATCATAGACTTATATAGCTCGCTCTAACCTTTTAAAACCTTCTCGAACTATCCGGATTTTTCTTGACAAAGAATGACATTTCCATACATTTCTGGACTATTGTATATACTTCTTTTACTCGTTCGTTTACTTATGATGACCGCAACACACTATAGGGTGTTGTATGACATTACACTTCTTTTTGTATTTGCACGTTTCTTATAACAGCCGCAGGCTACTGTAGGTGTACAATGTAAAATTTCTCCCTCTTCTCTAATTATTCGTCACAAGAATACTGGGACCTGGTTGGAACCGATGGGGATGATCTGGACCATGGTATGGCGCTAACTTTTCAATCTAAACTACCATGAGTTTACTTCCCGCTGACAACTAAATGTAAATCAATTCGTTGATTTTCTTGAGGAAAGTATAGGAGCCATCCCAGTTCCGTCGCAGTTTCTGACAAAGTTCTTTTCGGCGCTTGGAATTTTACAGCCATACTGGGTTTGCCTCTCTTAAAATGTGTCTCTGTGGCATGCATGTCGATTCTAGCTTTTGCTTTATCGCTATTGACTTTCAAACGTTGCTGAGCGAATTCGTATACCTTCCTTAATATTTATCTTAAGTTCTGTATGTACGTGGGAGGGATACGGCCCTCCTCTTCACCTTCTGCCTTCCAAAAATTATATCATGGGGAAGTTTCATCTCCCTTCCAGTAATCATCATGGATGGAGTATAACTGATCGATTCATGTTCAGAACTTTGGATCCAATCCATTTACTAATTTTGTTGCTTTCTGAAATTTGCTACAGCTTCTGTTCTATTTTTGACGTCATAACCTGCGTTAAAACTTTCTCTTTAAATCTTGTTTTGATAATAGACGCGTGTCTAAAATAGTTTTTTCGTATTTTATAGAAATTTCGAAAGGATTCATAGATCCATAGAAGCACTCAGTAACGTGTTCCTTATGGGATTTCACCTAGAAATATTTTTTTCGGTAAATCTGATAAATAACACCTACCTATTTAATTGATTGTTTTAAGTCAAACATGTTTACCTGAATATCTACAATAATAACACTATACTCTGTTTTTAAACTAAGAGGAGCGATTTGAATTTAAGTTGGCAATTCTGTAGACTTCTAATTGGTCAGATTGAAGTCAGTTTTACACATTACTTTTTAGCTACTGTTGACAGTTCTATTCTGACATTTTATAATTTGTTTTGTTATTGCTTTGATATCTCATCATTATTACTTAGTTTTTTAATTTATTTCTTTATTAACAATTTTTTTTTTTAAACTTTAGTAAGCAATTGTATTGAATTTCTACGATTATGGATCCTTCTATATCGAATACTATTATAACAGTTCCTCGCGGAGTCCATCAAAACAACGAAAACGAATGAGTTAAGGCTATTCAAGTCTCTCAGAAAAGCAGTAAATATTAAATATGTACAAATAGGTATTGGATAATAATACGAAAACCAAAATTGTTGACGTTATATCCAAAATTTCTCAAGCTACCGGTAAGTTTTACTCATTACTTTCAAATTAAAAATAATATTAAATACTCAATATTTTTCTTACAGGTCAAAGTCAACTACTTACCGATTATTGAAATAATACCGCAATAATGGAACAATATCTGGTCTAAAAAGTATTTATGGAAGACGAGGAGTTCTAAAAACATTTGATGATGATAAATGCTATTCGAAGATTAGTACAAGATTTCTTTTTTAAAAATGAGTTATCTAGATTAAATAAAATTTTGCAAGAATTGAAACATTTAGATTTGCCACAAATATATTATTCATCTTTATATACTTTCTTGAGATATATTAACTAAGTAAGTTTGTAATTTTGATCAGTAAAATGTACTGTTTATTTATTATGTATATATTTTTTTAGATATTTAAAAAGAAATTGTCAAAGTATATTGATAGAACACTATATACGTAGATTTAAAATCCATCAAACAATATAGAAAAGAAAACAGGCCAAGCTTCTACTTTGATGAAGATCATAATAAGGTTTATCAACAGGCCTGAAAAGTCAAGGGTAGGTGCCTTGATATACATGCTAATTCTGAAGGTTTTGTAGAAAATGCATTTACTGTGACGAGACGAAATCCGAAGTATTTTAGAATTGGTTTTCTACATTTTTTACAAATTTTTCTAATGATGCTATGATTGTGATGGAAAATGTCATAGTCGAAAAAATTCCTTTGTCATCAAGAAAATCTGACAGAAATGGTTACAAAACTAAAAATATTAAATTTATTTAAATATAAAGTGATATCAACTTTTACACCAAATTGGGCAACATAAAAATGCACATAATTTGAATGTTGTCGATGTAAAGGCTAAAGACACCAATAAAGTTGTGTAGTGGCTGCCCCATATCACTGCGAGTTAAATCCCATATAATTGATAGAGGCACAAATAAATGAGGTGGTAGCTAAAAACACAACGAATCTTCTGATGTAGGTTAACATATTGAGTAGTTAGTGTTTTTTGTTTCTGTTTCAATATAAATGTCAAGATGTACCTTGTCTTTTCACTTATTATGTTGTATATGCACCTCTTATGTATTTTTGTTTTATTTTTCAAACTTTATTATTAATTAAAATATAACAAATTTACGAAATAAAGATACTGCTATTCATATGTTGTTTTTTTTAACCCATATTAAAAAAAAAATACAAAACTACAATGTAGTATACAAAAATTACAACTGCTCTCATTTTTATTGTAAAATTGTGGTACCTTACACACATTTAAGCCACTCTGTATTTAACTTAAATAAAAATTCTTGTTCTGCAAGGTATAAGTGGTAAGAGTAGATTTGAGCAGCCGTTTTTGAGATATCTGGATTTATAAAAAAGGCGTCCTTTAAATTTTACAATAAAAATGGGAGCAGCTTTAAATTTTTCACCCCTCAAACCCCTCCTAACCAAATATTTTAAAAATACATTAATTATTAAAAAAATTATTTATGAAAAACTAAATTGAACTTTTAACTCTCTGTATTTCTGAAATTATCCACTTTTGGACTAATATAAGTTGGGTTAAATCGTTATATTTAAGCCTCAGGAATATATGGTTGCATTATTTCCGCAATATTATAAATTAGTAAACATTGCTTTTTTGGTGTTCTACTTAAAAAAAATACAACTTTATTACTTTTTTTTTAAACTAAAAATTAATGAATTTCTAATCAAAATGATTAAAATGTAACTAAATATTAAAGTAAATTTTATTTATTTGAAAATAAACCATTTACAAAATTGTTAATTAACATTTAAATTAAAACTACAAAATATTTTGGATATATTTAAAACTGATACTATTGTCATCTGAATATGTCCATAATTTGTGGCCTCCAAAACTTTCATTATTTAACCTAAAACAAATACCTTGTTTTATTATTTTAAATAAATAGCTTGGTACTTAAATAGTCAAAAGCATAAAGTGTTATCACTGTTATACTGCACCAAAGTGCAGCACCCTTTTTTAACATTAAATTGCTATATGTAAAAGGACTTTTCAAACAAGTGTCAAAAATGTTCTCTAGATATAATCTAAAAATTGCTCATAAACGAAAAATACAATGAAACCTTATTTTCAAATTTTAAACCCAAACTTAAGAAAGCAACTCAACTAAATGTAGTTTATAAAATAGACTGCAAAGATTATAATTACACTTACACATATATTAAACTCTGTGAATATGTAAAAGAATTGTCAAACATGTATTTTAATTTAATCAACTAGTTGTACACACTATCACAAAATATGGGGTTCGTCCATGATCATTTTAAAGTGTTTATGTTCCTAAATGTTTTTTTAAATTTTAAAAACCCATGACTGCACCAGAAGATTCTGAAACATGTAGTGCTGAATTATTAAAAATATAATCTACTTTTTTTATGCCTTAATCATTTTTATTTAATTATTTGTCTCTACAATAAACGATCATACAAAATTAAGATAGATATTATCTTACCTGCAAATAAACATTTCATTTTCAAAAGGCTTGAAGGATGTCTCAAAAAATATACCATCTGCTTTATATTGTATAAAAATATGTTTTCGAGAAGACCAAAGACATTCTGATATACAATGTGGAATTTAAGCAACAATTATAAATCCTATCTACAAAAAGAACAGGAGAATGATAAAAACCATTATTATTATAGTAAAAGCTGGTACCATTGCACTTTCTTGGATTTCTACATATATTTAATAAGCTGTTGCCAACAAGTTTACACTTTCCTCTGTTGAATACAACATCTTGTTAGTGGAGACAAAATTCGTATAGATTTGATTTATTTCATTTCCAAACACTTGTCTGCAAATATATCGTATTGTACTTCACAACTTTGCTACATTTTACCTGAAGAAAGAACCCTTATTTAATTAGGAAATCCATATAACTAATGGTAATCTTGTAGTTTAATTTTAAGAAAAAATATTACAAATTAAACTATACCTATAAAGAAATATAAATATAAAAATAAACTTTATTTTTTTGTACCTGCCAAAATTCTTCATTTTAAATAAGCTTTTCTTCAACTACATATTTTTCAGTTCCTGCTAAATATGTTTTGTAATAGGTAGGTAGGTAATAATAGGTGCTTAATTCCATTTCAACAAATAGAACTGGCATACCTACCTATTTTTCTAATTTTTCCATCAAATTGAAAAACCTACTATTTACTTTCTTTTCTGTTATTATAATAGATATATAATTTTCTAATCACTGTTACTTATAAAACAACGAATAAAATATCGAATTAAAACTCTATGTTAAACTCAAAATCTAAATTATTTTGTATTTTGTTGCGAGTCATTTTACTCAATTTACTGACATTTGGTCGCTGCTTGAGCGATTCTCTTTCCAACATACTGATCCGAGCTGCGATATGAGACGAAGTAAGGAAAATATAAAAGCACAACTAAAATACAATAATTATAAATCAAAAACGGAATGAGCACAATTTAGTGTCAACTTTATTCGTTGGTTATCTAAAACTTTGACTTCAATGCATTTATAACAAAGTTTTGAAATGATACAAGACAAATTCAAATTTACCGCTAAAATGATATCTAGTTACTTTTTTAGTTATTTTTCCCTGTGTAAACAGGACTTTTCAATTCGCTCCTCTTAGTTTAAAAACAGAGTATAATAATAATAAAAAACCACATCAAATGCCTTAGATAGAATAAGCCGAACGAAAATAGGTACGACCGAAACGATCACATCTAAAATTTTAGTGAAATGAGCTCTCTATGACGAATCTTAACCGACATACAGGCCCATCATTCCCTGTATGAAGGTTTCGTCTCTTTTTCTAGCAGGAAAACTCGTAATTTGGTCCTATATATTACGTACTGACATAAATATTTCCAATGTTAAAATCAATAAATATTAGCCAAAACGAATCTTCATCGTATATAAACGGATCCACTATGTCGTTTGACTTTATAATATTAGCTTAAAGACGCCCGGTATATTGAGGACAGTATTGGTTCGGTTGAGCGAGAGATATGGACCAGTAGGGCCCACCAACGTTGCCAGGTACTGTAATAATGCCATTAGAATAGAAAAGATTACAGAGCATCGCCGGCACAGGCACAAGTTGTATCAAGAATGCCGTGCTACCATTCGCGCCTCTGAGTACAGGTCTGGATTTAGTTCAATATGTAATTTTTTTACTGTTATTAACTGAAATCAGTCCTATGACACAAACCACTATTAATTTCAATGAATGTTTTGTGAACTTGGATTTATATGTAAAAATGTTCACTTAGATTGCATTGAAACCTTTACATATAAACATACTTCTCAAATAAAAAAAAAATATGTTTACGTTAATTTTGAAGGTATTTAAAAGTTTTAAATACGTTATTCTTAAATAGGCCTGCATAACATTAGGTTTCTAATATACTGCAAATGAAAAATATATATTTTTTTACTACTAACATGAGAAATCACCATTATTTACTACATTTCTGTAATAAGAAGAGATATTTATCACCTTAGGTAAATATTGATAATAAAAAAACGCCTAAGTAAATAATGAAACTGACGTTTTACCTAAAACTTTTAGATGACGTCTATTTCTTAAAAAATTGAATTTCATGAGTTTCATTTTGTTAAGTTGACAACTAAACTCCCAAACTACTTGATATTTCGAAATATTTGAAAAATGAGTAGAACATAACTCAAGCTGGGTTTATCAAAATCAAATCAAGTGAAATATAGTAATATATCAGTGTTAGTAGTAAAAAAAAATTCTATATAAACTTCGGTTGCTCGGTAAATAATAGGTATATAATGTACTATTTTTTGAAGAAAAACTATACCTAGTTAGTGGAAGTGCAAATAAAAAATTATTTTTCCTTGGAAATACCAACATATTTTATTAAATGGATAACTTTGCATTTTATTTTAGTTTTAGAATGGCCTACTGATACAGTACTTTTTCTTTATGCCGTGAACAAAATTATCATAAATTGTTTATACAATAAACTTGAAGGCATAAAGAATTATTGTGATAAATATTGTTCTATTGATGCCGACTGTATTCTACTCTGTCCTAAATGTGCTTTAAGTTTAATTTATTTAATTTGTTTAAATCGACCCTATTTTAATATTAGTTCAGTATTAAACCCATTTTGGAATTACCTGTCTAACTATATCGATATTACATTTTCTAAAATTTCAGTAGACTCAATGTAGTTGACAACGTCGCCAAGAGGTATCGGCCAATTCTCGCCGAACACGAATCTCCTAATAAATGAGAGCGTCGGGCAATCGTAGAGGATATGCTCGATGGACTCATCTTCCTGTTCGCATCCCATGCAGAATGCAAATTCTGACAGACCCGTAGTTGGCAATGTCCAGTCAGATTGCCTGTGATCAGGCGCATATTCTGTCTAGTCATAGTATTTGTTCACTGTAGTGTTGTCAGAATGACTTAAAAGATCCCTTGGCAAGTCTGCAGTTTCTTGTTTCATCCCATCTTTGCTTGAATTTCACAAGGGAATGTTCTTTAATTAGGTTTGTTACGACAGTTCAATAAAAGGGCCACTTCCAAAAAGTATTTGGCTGGCTGCCTTCTTGGCCAGTGAATCACCAAAACGGTTACCTTTCGATGTGGCGTGACCTTTGATTTATCTTAAGGTGAGCAAATTGTTGATAACGACTTCGGCCAAAGCATTGTGACATTTTAGTACTAACCCGGAGTAAATTCGGAGTCTGTTTAGGGTGAGTAGTGCTTTTCTGGCATAAGAGCATGTTTGTCCCAGTTATATTATTTTTAATGATTTATTTTGCTGCTATGAGAATCTCCGTGAGCTCGGTTTTAACTACACTGGCACTACTGCTCATAGCCTATTTTTTCTTCAGGTCTAAGGATCTGGAGTATATTCCACATCCTTATAATCATTATTTATTGTACTTTGGATAGTGTGCGAGTAGTTTTCCAAAGCATTGTTATTGTTTGGTGTTTTGGCCATCACCTCGCTTAAAGCCTCTTGGAGAAGGTGAGTATAGGTTGCCTTGTCCATCTTCCTAGGGTTTCGAGATAACATGAATTCAGGTCGGCACCATCAAGTTTATTTTATATGCGGTGGTCTGACTGTGTCATCAGACACTTGCCAGTATAGAATTGATTTTTAGATATCAGTTGTGGATCAAGTGAGTTTTTGACTGCGAGAGTTTAAAAGTGTTAGTGTAGTACCTTTATTTAAAATACAAAGATTTTTGGTAATTATATAATCATAAAGTGAGTTGCCTCTAGCTTTGTTATCCTTACTGCGCCAACTGAAGTAATGAGCATTTGAGTCGCAACCTATTACCAGCTCAAACTTCTGGTTTAGGCAGTATCCTCAGATCCTCCAACTCTTTGCTTTGTGGTTGCGTCGAAGAGGAAGTATGGAGATGGCAGGATCAACATTTTCTTTTCCTTCTAACCGTAGTTAAATTGGAAGTGGAAAGATGTGCCATTGAGTGAGTTTTATATTTTCTAGGAATGTAAATGACTGTTCCAGGTTGTTGGTTGCTGGGATAGCTAAAAATTAAACCATTTTAATTTTTTGAATCTACAATATTGGTTTAAATTATCCAGGAATCCTGGATGAGTGCTATTGTATCTTGCATCTCATCAAGGCGGTGACATAATGTTGTTGTAGTCACCCTTTTGTGCTGCAACTTACATTGTATAATTTTTTCTTCCCGATTCAGCATCGAAGTTTGAAAAGTGTTCGAGGTTGGTGTTTGACCATCCTTCCCTTCGAAAGGGGGAGGAGGTGGTCTAGTATGGCTCCTCAGAGGTGTTGCTGATTGCGGCCTTTTCTTGTCCTTGGTTGCGTCGTGTTCCTGGATTTTTCTGGAGGCACAACTAGAGTCGCTACCCAAAGACTTGATATGGGCTGCTTAGGTTCAGTTTGGAGTGAGGGCGTATCCTGTCTGTGGCAGTTGCCGTAGCTCCGCCTGCAATCAGTTTAGCCTTCTTCCTCCTCTTTGCTTCAGCACCAAAGATTATCTTGTCTCTCTGGTGCCTGTTGATTTGAGGTGAACTGCGATGGCCATTCTCGTATTTTGGAGGTGAATGTCGCTGTCCACCCTCCTTTGCTAAAGTTTAACTTATCTGTCCAGCCTCTTTTGCTGGAGGTAAACGTTGACGTCCAGCCTTCTTTGCTAGAGGTGAAACTTGAAGTCCAGCTTTCTTTGCTGGAGGAGAGCGTTGACGACCAGTCTTCTATGCTGGAGGTAATCACTGACCTCCAGCCTCCTTTGCCAAAGGTCAACGTTGACGTCCAGCTCCCATTTGCTGGATAATTTATCCGTCGGCACGTTACTTTACACCTTAGATTGGGGGAGTTGGTTTGCAGAGGTAGCTTTTACAAAAGAATTTAAGAGTTGTTAGGCTTTCTCACTCTATGTCTACCACTAACCAGAAAAATTCTGGTCATTCTCCATCCACGGAGAAGCGCTCAGTTGGCTCTCAACCGCTGAGTACAGGTAGTGTTATTTATTGTATATTGGTGATATATAGAGTAAGAATGTTATTTTTAAAAAGCTGTGCGTTTAAATATATCTGTCGCCCTAATTGTATTAACAGAGCGTTGCAAGAAGTTATTTTTAGGAGTATACTACTTTATTGCTGTATTCTACACAAATGTTAACACAGCATATATTTTTTTTTAATCATAACAAATATACTGGTAATTATTATATTGTATTTAATTTTACTAAGTGTATTTCAATATGAAACACCTTGTATATATGACCGCTAATAATAAAATGCGACAAATTAAAAATCGATCTGATTGCGCCTCTGTATCTCGATGATGCCGATCGTGATCGAAACCTCAGGCGCAGCCATGAAGACATTAATTTCACGTAATTTCAGCAAATGCTCTGTGTTTAATTAAATTTAAATTCTCTATTTATTCCGAAATTGCTCGCACTGGGTATTGTTTCATTTATAAACCCATACACTATCGCCGCTTCCATTCGCCTTTGTTACGAGGGTTTTTCAAATACTTTTAGTAATTCCAGGATATGGCGCTATATTTTGGTAACTTACTGAATCACTTTTGCAACTACATTTTTTTTTTTTTTCGCCGATATTACCTAATGGAGTTTTAATACGAGTTGATCTATTATTTGTCATTATCTGCTGCCTTTTTATTAAAAAGGTTATACTCAAATACTTTGCTGAGTATGCCTAAAGCACGATACAAAAATCACGGATGCTTCTTCTTATAGGGGGTGGCGTAAGCATCTCTAATATCCCTGAACTTACTAACGCATTCTTGACGTTCTCGCATGTGGCTCGCGGTCGGTGGGAGTACCCATGCTTAGATTAGAGTATGCAAAACTATGTTGTCTGTTTAATTAATTTTTTATGTATATAATGAAACAATAAACTACTTTTTATAAATTTCAAAACGTAGTATTGAACAAATAGATAGATAAATGTTACAACTTAATTTCTAGTTAGCTTGAACAATGTTAATTTAGAACAAAAGTTTAACAGGTAAGTTTATATATGCTGATTGTGTCTATTTTTGAAATTGATCTGAATCAATTTAACTTCAATCAACTAAATGCGAAATTGTTTAGTTAATGATGTTACTCAGCTCTTCTCTTTAAAGCTTTTTAATTGCTTCTTTGTGGTCTTTTCTAATATTAAAATATAATTTCCTCGGGAAACTATGTAAAGTACTTGGCTAAGGAGACTACCTTAGCCAACACCGTTAATTTATTTTGATTTGATATAGGCATATTCTTGTTTCTGATATAAAATTTCGAATGTCTGTTGTAGCAACATGTTCAGCTTATGACATATACCAGCGAATATGAAGATGGAACGAAAGGAAAATTTTTTTTCACATATAACTACTGACAGTTATAATGTAGGCTTTCACGGCCGGCGTCAATGTAATGTTTCCGGGCTGTTATGCTGCAGTCTTTATTGGTTATTACTGCCAAACGTTTCAGCTACAACTGCGGCAGCTATCTTCGTGGCGTGGACAAAGTATTCTCCTCGACGTATGAACTGAAACAGGTTCCTTCTTCGTTGCTTTTTTTTGTTTAATATTGACTTTTTCATGATTGTTTTTTCACTAGTAATACCACTAGAGGTCAAATTATTTCCGGAAATTTTTTCGAGCTCATGAATATTTTGAAAATTTCCCGAGTCGCAGACGAGGGAAATTTTCTAAAAATATTCATGAGCGAGAAAAAATTTCCTGATATTAATTTGACCTCGCCTGGTATTCGGTAAGAAAATTCCACGCCGAATTATGGTTGAAAATTAAATATTTTTAAAATTTATTTTTCGTTTCTCAACAATGCAAATTATTTTCTCCAAGTCACCAGTGAAACATAAAAGGTGTTGTCGCTTTGATTGTTGAGTTGTCATGGTAACTACGTGAGACCCTAACCTCGAATATAATTTCAGTTTTGAAGTTGTCAAGCGGCCCGACGTAAAAAAATGTTTCGCTGCAATTATTTAGGCCTTCAAATTGCTTATTTCTACTCATTGTAGTTGCATGGGAATACCATTTGAAAATAGAAAATAGTATATTCTTTAATTTTACGTATGTTTTGAATAACTACAAGTGGTAGAAAATTGTTTTTCTGCGTTTTTATTAACATGCATTATGAGCGCTTTAAAATGGTATGAAATTCATAACCAGCGTCAGCAAGCATCAATCGTAGGAGGCTGTGATCATTGTATTTTGACAGTTCAAAACATTAAATAACTCGCGTTTTGTTGCGATAAAGAATATTGCACAGCAAGTAAAACCAACAAAATTACCTATTTGTTTAAAAATGAATCGATTTGAAAATCATACGCTATGCAAAATATGCGTGAAATTGTCTGATGTAATGATCAATCATTGCACCATGACTTACTTACTCGGATTAATAGAGGATTGTGGCTCCAACTTGAAAAACGAAAATTTGTTCCGAATTGTCCACGAATATTTGCACCTAAACTACGCAAAATTCAAAGTGCTAATTCAAAGTATCCAAAGTCCTGCATTTTCGCCATTAAGAAGAAAAGAAGTGGCCGAAGAATATAGAAAACACCTTAGCATTGTAACTAAAATGTATCAAAACTAAACCTATTATGTGAACAAATAAAAACCAGTCTGTCAAAAATGGTCTGTTATTGTAAATGTCAAAAAATTTCCAGTATAATTCGCTGTTGGGTACCCCACGAAAAAAAAATTTCCACTAAAATACCTCCGTTGCCATGGTGATCTGTCAAAAATACGTATTTTGATTGGTTCAAAATTACAGGTGTTGAATTTTCTAGGAAATTTTATTTATCCTTATACCCTGCTATAGGAGTTATCCTCCTTTTCAGGGTAGTTTGCCCTGATTACAATAAGTAACCTAGCTAGCTAATTCCTAAGTTGTCGTCTGCACGTGTGGAACCTGTGTGGCAGGTTATGTTCCCCGATAATATCGCCAATTTTGCTATTTCCAACCTTGACAAGGTATAAGGTGGGGAATATGATTTAGGGAAACCAAGAAAACCTAAATCACGATATTGTACAAATAGTATGAATTTCTATTTATATGATTGGGAAGAGTTTTAACTGATGGTTAGGGGGGCTGATCACAGTAGATCCTGGAGTTCAGCCTGGAGGGGGAGGTCTTGGGAGTTTGAGCGAAGTCTTAGATTTGGTTGCGGCATTTTTATTTTCGGATTGCGAAAAAGAGGGAGTCGGCGTGAGCGTCATGAGGTTTGTAGTGTGTCTTGTGAGTGTTTATTGATGCCTTTCAGCGTGCAAGAGACGTATTGTTTCTTGAGGGTTTGGAAACGTGTGTGGACGGGGGTGTTGTAGATGTTTTCGAAGACTTCTCCACTGGGAGAGCGATAGGGGAGGTATTGGCAATGTCTGAGTATACGTTTCTCGAGTGTGGTGAATTTGGGGCAAGGTGTGTGGAAAGTACGCCGTAGGGTACAGCTTGGTATTCGGCAACGGGGCGGATAAAGGAATTATAAGTGTGAATTAGGGTGTTTGTGTTGCAACGCCCCATTCGTCCGCACAAAGCCCCAAGGAGACTGGCTCGTTGTCGCATCTTAACAAGAGAGCGTTGGACATCAGATGACCAGTTGAGTATACAAGAGAATCGTACTCCCAAATATTCAACTTCAGTCTGTTGAGCGAGCCTGACTCCCAGGAGATTTACATTTACGAGTTAGGGGTTAAGGGAGGTTCTTTGATAATTTGGGTGTTTAACGTCGATAAATTATGTTTCCTGTGGATTTAATGAGAATCTCCATGTGCTACACCAGTGAGAATACTGGTTTAACAGATTTTGGGTTCAAGTATTTAGTTGGTTAGAATTTTTGGCTACCGAGATTAGAGCTGTACCGTCGGCGTATAGGAGAGGCATATGGAAGTAGGGTGGTTTGGGAAGGAGGATGTCGTGTGTGTAGATGAGGTAGAGGAGAAGGGCCAGGACGGAGCCCTGTGGGACTATCGCGAGTGGGGTAAAAGTGTCTGACAGGGAGTTGCCCACTTTGACGGTGATTTTTCTGTCAGTGAGGTAGGAGTGTATGAGTTTGAAAATTTGGGGGAAAAACCTATGTTCATAGACCATTTGACTAGTCCGGCATGCCAAACTTGGTCGAAGGCTTTTTGAACATCTAAGAGAACGGCTGAAGAAATTTATTGGTAATTTACTGCAGTGACCGTAGTAGTGTGGAGGGAGGGATTGAGTCCGGTGTGAAGTGGTGAGGTCTGAAACCATGTTGGGATTGAGGGATGATATTTCTTTCTTCACAAAATTCCCAGATTCTTTCCTTGAGCAGAAGCTCGAGAAGTTTCCCTAGGACTAAGATGAGAGAAATGGGCCTGTATGAATTTACGGATTTGGTGTCCTTGTCTGGTTTGGGGATCAAAATGATGTTAGCGGATTTCCAGGCAAGTGGAAAAAGAAGAGGGAGAGACAGGAGTTTAGAAGAAGGTTGAGGATTAAAAGGATGGTTTCAGAAAGATCTTCCTTCGCTACGAGTGTTGTATTTATATGCGTGTCTATAGCTTCCAAGTATAATCTTAATGCTGTTAGTAGGTTGAATCTTGAATTCTCCGTCGGATAATGTGTGTTTGGTGACTACAGACTTTTACAACAAACCAAATAAGGATCAAAGCAATATTATTACTAGGTTGTAAGTTTAATCAATTTTTTTTTATAAGTCAATCTTCCCTCCTTTGATATAAACTTTAAATAATAATGTATTTTACAAAAGTTTGATTTTTATTTGTTTTGTTTTTGCGACTAGTGACAATGAATTTTTTGAAACTAGTTTTAAAATGTTCAATATTGTGCAACTGGTGCAACACACACACACACATTCTCCCCCCGCCCATTCACAGCTTTCTCAATTCTCCTTAAATCCACTCTTGTAACATCATTTAGAAAGACGACTATCCCAGATTGTACTAGAATAAAAGATAAGATCCTTCATTCGTTTACAGACCGCCGGTAAACATGAAATGACAAAGAAAGGTAACAAAATTGGTTTGGACTGAAAAATGCAACTTTCTGTAACATGTTGCAAGGGTAGCTTTAAGACAATTGAAATATTTTTTTAGGAAGGAAGGAAAATAGGTTTGTGTCAGCGAGAGTTGGAATCTGATTGTATTTAAATCTACATATTCGAATGTCGTAGCTATATGCTTTGGTAGTCCAATTGGTAGAGACGCGGACGTCTTTAGTGTGCATCCCTGGCTGATGCACTCAATTTTTCTTTTCCTTATTATTTATGTTTTTAATTTTTCTTTGGTTTCTTTTTAAAAAGTGCATTATGCATTTTCAAATTTTAGTAACGATTTCAAAATTATAAAACATCCCTCGTATTCATGTTTTGCTATTATGCACTACTGCACTTATTTGGTTTCAACGTTACGGAGCCATTACAGCTCTAATAATTATTTATAACTATTTTATTCTTCGTAGAATTTAATGAAAACAAGTAAAAAGTAATATTTGAACTCGTCAAGGTTAAAAACATGGTTTTAAGCAGATTTTTTAATAATTTTCGGAAGTATCTAAATAATATATTATTTATATCGAGTGACTGAAAAGTACGGAAACCATACAATATATCCATAAGGCTTGCCGTACTAAATTGAAGTATATCATAAAACGTAAACTACTATTAATACAACAAATAATGCGACAAACAACTATTAACAAGAAAATATTTTTAAAAATGATACCTACTTACCAATTTGTTTTTCTGAAGTTATCAAAATAGTAGATACAAATTATTAAATTCGAGAGACGTTAAAGTGGTGGTCCTACCTTATCGAGACTGAGGCCTACAAGGGTAAACTCATAGCGTAAAAAAACGAGAAATGATTAAACTTATAACGAAAGGCCGAAAGCCGATAGTAGTATTAGAACGTTGAATTTTTTGGTTTGTGAAGCATTGGCATTACTTAGGTTAAACCAGTTGATGATTTTAACAAGCCTTGATTTTTAAAACTATTCTATATCGCCTTTTGATTAAGGTTTACAAACTTGTTCGAGCAATTTATCCAATGAGTATTGCAACTATGTTAACAGAAATAAATTGGCTTTCAGTTCAGTACATGACTGATATTTATTTGTACAATGAAAATGACATAGTACCATCGCATGAAATCTATTAGAAAAAATTCAATATAATTCGCAAAATCACAACTATAATACAAAAAACCAATCTGACTTTCATGTACGGCAAACCATCACTAAAAGTTCCCAAAATACAATTTTTGTTAAAGGTTTGCAAAATTTTAATAGACTGCCTACATACTTGATAAAGAAACAGTATACTTTCTTGTGATAATACTCTTTAAACCTGCCCTTTTTAAGAATTTTCCTTAATTTATTATTTTAATCCCCGTTTTACCCGCATTTATTATAAATTATTTCTTTTTTGAGATCATGTACTTTATTTAAAAAATTACTTGATATTATATTAATACTACCTACTATATTTAAATTATTATTTTTATATATATTTGACTTCCAATATAAATAAGCAATTGCTAAATAAATGATTAATATACAGGGTGTCCCAATGAAATGTGCGGTTTTCGCTGATATGTGTTATTTTGCTATAATTTTTGGTTTAGTATAATAAAACCATCAGATATCAAATTTTATTTGTCGTATACTTGGTTAGTCAAAAATAAAAGTACCCTTCAGCAAAATTCATATTTTTTAACAAACCTCGTATATGGCTTAAAAAATTATATCTAAAGGCTGCATTTTAAGTTTTGGACTATTCAGAACTTTTTTTAAAGAATTACTTTTTTTCATAAAACTAAGAATAAATAAGTTTCCCATGTGGATCCGTGTTAATAAGACACATTTATTGTTACGGTTTTAAAATTGGTAAAGTATTTCAAATGAAAAAAACATAAATCAATGCAAGATTAAAGGTAATTTAATAATTATGTTCTAAAGCTAGTCCTTATGGTTTAATTTAGAAAGTAATATCAAACAATTTAACTTGAAACAAAATCGGATGGTTTGTTTACCTTTTAAAATCAGGACTAGAGGTTTATTTAGCTAAATAACAATAAGGCTATGTTGGTTTAATTTATTATCTTTAAGTTTAAACACTTTGCTTGCCTAGTTCCCAAACCAATTGCAAAACACTAGGCACATTTTGTTTTAATAATTTATTTTGATAACCTGTAAATTGATATTTGACCAATTGACATATTGACACATTTCTAGTTTCATAAAATATTCTCTTATTTTTGTCAATGAGTGCCAACTTATCTACCTTTCTTTTCATCAAAATAAACTTTTCTGAACCTCTTAGTAGATAGACAAGCTATGTTCTGCCTCACATAGGGAATTCAACGTGTAAGAGTGAGAGGTACATATTCAATGAATAAGAGTGAGACAGACGGTCTGAGAGGAAAACGGGGTAGTGGGGGGAGTGGGGGGATTAAATTTCGTCGAATAGAATTTTTGCGTAGTGGTAAAGCCAAAAGGGCCTTAGCGTATATCTTCACTGCTATTGGTCCGATTTAAATGGGAAAAACGGCATTATGAAGAGAGCATGATATAGATTAAAGTTGAAAAAAAAAAATCATGCGCAATGACAGGACAAAAGGACCTTAGCGTGTATCTTCACTGCTATTGGTCCGATTTAAATGGGGAAACGGCATTACGTAGAGATCGTGGTATAGATTAACGTACAAGAAAATTTTTGCGTAGAACGAAAAGCCAGAAGGGCCTTAGCGTATATCTTCACTGCAATAGGTCCGATTTAAATGGGGAAATGGGGGTATGTAGAGAAGCATTAACGTACAAGAGAATTTTTGCGTAAAGCCAGAAGGGCCTTAGCGTATATCACGTGGTTCGATTTAAATCTTTGGGAGCACCCTAGTCCAACAACCGGTGTAAATATAGCCCACCTGAAATATCATAGAGATCATATACAAAATGAATATTGATTTGCAATAATATAGGACATTCTGTATCATACATTTATAAAATATAATATAATTTTAAACAATACATATATCGCCGATAACAGGCCACAATTGTTGAAACTTTAAAATTTATAGGAAAATTATCAAACACCGAAACCAAATATACCGGAAAAGCATTTCCGTGAAAAAATGATAAATTATTATCTCAAACCAAACTTGTAAAGTTAGAATTTTTGATAGCAAAATTCTCAGACCGCTAAAACCGTATTAACAAGAAAAATATATCTCTTGTTGGTGAACTTGGAAATTTCTAGAATTATCGTCTGATACTACGAAATTATAAATAGCCCCAGAATTAGCCATTGTTTGTCAGTATTGAGCAAGACGCTATACAGTGAATACTAATAGTTTTGTGTATTAAGGTAGGAAATATATATTGATTTTTTCACTCTCTTTATCCCAAAAATACTCTTTGTTTTTAAATTCGAAATTGTGAGAGACTATTGCTGTTTTTTTTTGATATTAGATCAGTTATTTTTGAGAAAACGAGCTACATTTTTAATTTATTTATTGATTTTTATGAAAATACATTTGTGAACTTTTGTGAAATAGAAACTAAAAGATTGTTCTTTAATTAGATAAAGCCGACAATCAACTGTCAATCATCCGTCAATCAACTACAACTATAGATCCAATCAAGTGGCAATCATCCGTCAATCAACTACAAGTATAGATCCAATCAACTGTCAATCATCCGTCAATCAACTACAAGTATAGATCCAATCATCCGTCAATCAACTACAAGTATAGATCCAATCAACTGTCAATCATCCGTCAATCAACTACAACTATATAGATTAGCTGCCAATCTTCCACATCATCCTTTTAAAAGTAAGTAAGTAACTTATAGTGCTTTTTTTTTTTTAAATAACGCTTTATACATAGATTTTTTATAGATAATTTTTCACGCATTAGTCAATTATTTGATTTTAGTTTTTAAACATTATAGATTTTTTTATTTTTCTGTTAATAACTTTTAAAATTATTATAGATGAACTTAAGTGAACTCAACAAATGTTCCTTAATTGGAGAGAAAGCAAATAAGCCAGTTGTGAAGCTGAGTACTCTACCTTTGGGCATTCCGCACACCATCTTAGCAGCCAAAATTACCAAAGGAAAATTTGGGGAATCAGTGCTAATAGAATTGGACCACGCAGTGACCTTTTTACCAAATAGAGTAACGGAACTATACCGGCCAAGCATCAAACATTTCACGGCATCAAGATACGCGATTGTCTATAGGGGTGCAGTAGACACTGGCAAACCACAACCAGCGGCATCTTTCGAAATTATCGAAAATTAAGGAGCAAGAAAAGGGTAAGCGATTTTTTTAAATATTTTTTGTTTACCAGTGTTAAAATGAATCCTTTTAATGTTATTAAACAATCTAATAATATACTAGCGGCTATAAAAAAACTTAGGAAAATTTTATTCGACAATTTTACAATTAAAGATGCGGAGATTTGGTTAAAACCATTACAAAGACAGATTAAATCGTGTAATAAAGCAATTCGTAGTAGACGGCAATATAATTTATCTATTGGTGCTCTACGTAAATTGGAAACTAATGTGGGACATTTTAAACATTTTAGAAAATTAATTTTGAATAGACATATTGGTATGGGCATACAATCAAAATTGAGGCAACGCGTAAAATGGGCTAATGTAGAATCTAGTTTTAAAAGTAGAGCTACAACTGGAATTATAGTTAATTTACGTCATAAGGACTTAGATACATTTTTGGATGATTGTGTAGTTATTTTTAAAAATAAAATTAATAAATTTTTAAAAGCAAATCAAGCACTTAAAGTTAATACTACATTTTGTGGCGAATTCATCAAAAAATCTAACGATAATGAGATTTTAGATTTAAAATATTTTAATACTAAAAATGCTGTTATTGATAAATCGACTGAAATAACAGAGTGGTTTAGAGATAATGTGCAAGATAAAATTTTAAATAAATTATCAGAATTTTCGGAGAAAGATAGTGGGTGGGCATTAAGTAAAATCGTATCATTAGCAGTAAACGTAAATAAATATGAAATGGGAAACGGGTCGTCTTACATTAAGTTACCAAAACAAATTTCAGATAAAAAAGCATGTATTAATATTAAAAATACCGATCAGGCCTGCTTTTATTGGTCCATTATTAGTGCTTTTTATCCGACTAAAAATAAAAATACAGATCGAACCTCCTCGTATCCATATTACAAGCAATTTCTGCAAACAGAGGATTTAGATTGTCCAATGGAATTAAGTCAAATTCCAAAATTTGAAAAAATAAACCAAATTTCAGTTAACGTTTATGCTTTAGAATTAAACGAGACAGAGAAAAAAACATTTTACACAGTAGTACCGGCTAGACTAACAAAAAATAAATTAGAGAACCATGTCAATTTACTTTTAATTCAAAATAAATATTATCCAAAATTAAATGATTACGATGCTCCACCGGTTGATGATGTAGACGAAGAGATTAAATATCATTATTGCTGGATCAAAGATTTGTCACGATTAGTTTCAAGACAACTCAGTAAAGATTGCAAAAAAAAATTAATTTGTGATAGATGTTTAAATTATTTTAGTAGTCGAGATAAATTAGCTGAACATGAAAAACTTTGCTCTAAATTAAATAAGTATAAAATGAGTATTCCTCAATTTGATTTTGTTGAATTTCGAAACTTTACATATCAGCAAACTACCCCGTTTGTCGTTTATGCTGATTTTGAGTGTCAATTAGAAAATTTTAATCAACCTAGTATAACTAAAACTTTAAAATATCAAAAACATGTTGCGTATAGTGCAGGCTACTATGTAAAATGTTCATATGATGACAGCCTTTTTTATTTCGATAGTTATCGCGGCGAGGATTGCATGGATTGGTTTGCAGATCGAATGGAAGATGTAGCAAAATTTGTAAATTCTAAAATAAAAACAATTGTGCCTATGATTGAAAAACCAGATACATGTAAGGCAAAAACTTGTCATATATGTAATAAACAGTTTTCCTCCAAGGACATAATTGTAACGGACCATGACCACTTTAATGGATCCTTTAGGGGATTTTCGCACCAAGCATGCAATCTGAATTTCCGAAAATTGTTTGTTGTGCCAGTGGTCTTTCACAACCTAAGTGGGTACGATAGTCATTTTATGATTACGAATTTATGTAAAAAGGGATGTTTAAGCTTACTTCCAATCAATAAGGATAAATATATTTCATTTACTCTTCATTCAGATGAAACTAACATTAAATTACGTTTTATCGATTCATTGCGATTCATGGGGACATCTCTTGATGAACTAGCTTCAATTTTAGATAACTCAGAGAAGAAAATTTTAAAACGCGAATTTCCAAATTTAACTAATAATCAATTTGAATTGTTAACACGCAAAGGAGTTTTTTGTTACGATTATATAGATTCTTTAGAAAAATTAAACGAGACTTCATTACCATCAATTCAACACTTTTACAATAAATTAAACGATGAACATATTAGTGCTGAGAAATACGCTCATGCACAGCAAATTTGGCAAAAATTTAACATTCAGGATTTGGGACAATACTCAGACCTATATTTAAAAACTGATATTCTGCTTCTTGCGGATGTTTTCGAACAATTTCGCAAAAACTGTTTTAAGACGTACGGTCTAGATCCTGCATGGTATTACACTATGCCTGGCTATACTTGGGACTGTATGCTCAAGTATACTAGATGCAAGTTAGAAATTCTCAAGGATCTAGACATGGTTATGTTTTACGAAAGCGCCATAAGAGGTGGAATATCGGTGTGTAGTAGCCGATATTCAGAGGCTAATAACAAATATATGGCTGAGTATGATCCCACGAAACCTTCAAAATTTCTAATGTACCTAGACGTGAATAATTTATACGGGAAAGCTATGTGTGAATTACTACCCTACGGAGGATTCAGCTGGGTCGATAACATCGAAAATTTTGATGTGATGTCAATACCGGATGACTCTAACGTAGGGTACGTTTTGCAAGTTGATTTATCGTACCCACGAGATCTGCATGACAAACATAAAGATTTTCCATTTGCTGCTGAACACTGCGTTCCACCGGGATCAAAATTACCAAAATTACTTACAACCCTTACGGATAAAAAACAATACACAGTTCACTATAGAAATTTAAAACAAATGTTGGCTAATGGATTAATTATAACTAAGATTCATAAAATTTTGAAATTTAATCAATCTGCTTGGTTGAAGCCCTACATCGAGCTAAATACTCGATTAAGGGCAGCAGCCAAGAATGATTTTGAGAAAAACCTCTATAAGCTAATGAACAACGCAGTGTTTGGCAAGACAATGGAAAATATTCGCAAGCACCGTATAGTTAAGCTAGTTAAATCATGGCAGGGACGTTATGGAGCCAATAATTTGATCTCAAGTTTTCGGTTCCATAGTCGTACAATCTTAGGGGAAAATTTGATGGCTATCGAACTAACAAAGTCTGAAATAGTATTTAATAAACCTCTGTATGTAGGACAGGCAATTCTGGACTTGTCTAAGACCATCATGTACAATTTTCATTATAATTACATGCTACCGAAAATGGGCGTAAGTAATTGCAAATTAATGTACATGGACACAGACAGTTTTGTCTATGAATTGCTCGGTGATAATGTATACGAGGACGTAATAAAAGCAGATTTAGCCGAATTTGATACGTCTGATTATAGCGAAGATAACATTTAATATTCCTAGAGTTAATAAAAAAGTTTTGGGATTAATGAAAGACGAAAATAATGGGAAAATTATGACTCACTTTGTAGGACTCCGCTCCAAAATGTATAGTTTTAAAGTGCAGGGTGGTAAAGTGGTTAAGAAATCGAAAGGGATTAAATATAACATAGTTAAACATAAAATTACCTTCGAAGATTACGTTAGGTGTTTAAAAGAAAATCAGGAAAAAACAACTACACAACGTTGTATTAGATCATTTGCGCATAATGTGTATAGCATCGAACAATCGAAAATTGGTCTAAGTCCTCATGACGATAAACGCTATTTGATTCCAAATAGTTTTGACACACTTCCCTGGGGCCATTATAGTATCCCTAAAGAATGAATCATTTTTCTTTATTTCAGATATGAAGCAGCCCTCAAACTTAAAAAAATTGTGTATAAAGACAATTTGTGGAAACATTAATAACCTAGCTACATTTATAGATCAATATCCGCTACCGTGGTCAGTAACGTGTGATATTGCTAATAAATTTGTTGATTGGAAATGGAAAGCACTAAATGTTCAAGCAGAACTCGGCCCATATACTAACTTAGAGTATATCGACTGCAAGAAATATTTATCTTCAGCTGAGCGAAATACGGTGTTGTCGCTTACTGATTGGGAGCATAGTTACGATGAGGATGAATATTGTTTGTGGGTTTCATATTATAAAATTCATAACTATAACATTAACATTTGCAAATCATGTTTTGAGATTTTACTAAAAGCCCATAAGCATAACGATAAATCATTATTTGTCGTTTTCGATCATTTTCACGAACAACAAGCTACAGAGTCTCTTTTGTCAGATATATATCAAGTACCATTTTACTGGTGTCAAAGTTGTTTTATTTATGTACTTTTTAAAATCAGATGTAATGAATCATGTATAAATGCACTACATACGTCTCCTACAAATAACAGATTTATAGATTCTGATGAAAGTGAAACTGAAATTGATGAGTTTTCTGGATTTTATTTTTCAAAAACACTGGCTAATAAAAATATTTAAAAAAAAAATCGCTTCATATCTTTTTCTTATCTTTTTCTTTTATAATTTACATGTAACATATTTATATAATTTTTCTATAGATTTTAAGATATTTTTGTATAGAATCGTTTTAATTCTATTGTAACATACATTGTATAATTTTTTTGATTTTTGTAGTTTTTGAGGTACAACGTAATCTCAAATACTTTATTTTTATTTTATTTTAAAAACAATAAAAATATTATTTCTCTATTTTTGACTTTTATTTTTGAGTGGGTAAAAAGAAGCAGAAATCTTTAGTATTATTATTTTATTCATAAAAAGAAATAATTTTTGCTAACATAGTTTTCAATTGATTCAATATGCTATCATCAGGACATGGTACTCCAAACAGATTCCAGCTAAAGGTTCCTGCTTCTACAACTTTTCTTGTATATTCACTGTATTTATAGTAGGTATTTTGATAGAAAAAGTATATATGTCCATCTATATATCTAAATGCAGAAGTTAGATCTCCAGGAATTCCAGGAAACAGATCTCTTGTTCTTCCGCGATTAAGTATTTCTCCAGTTTCATTAAATTCAATGTATATATCATTGTTGTACAACAGGTACATCCGCCCGCTGTTTGTTTGAAATAGAGCATTAATAACTTTAATATTTTTAATTGGTAGATTAAAACTATGTTGAATGTTTAAATTAGGAAACCTCACTACGTACACTATTTGTTTACTGATTGTAACCAAGTCTCCAACAGAGTTTTGAAAGATATGTGAAATGTTGTGAGATTTGAGCTCTCTAGGAAGGTAATCGGCAATGAGTTCTGATGTGAGTGGAATATGCATATCATTTAACTCTAATTTCCACAAAAAACTTTCGTGGCCTACATACATTCGATAACTAGGAAAGCTTTCTGCCGTTGCTAAAAACATGAAGTTAGGTATTTTAATATTACATAAATTTGTAGACGATTTTTGCGATGGAATGTTGGGCATTATATTTGACTCCGTTGTAGCTGTAGTTGTGGTGGTAGTTGGTTTTGTAGTTGTGGTGGTATTAGAGGCGGTAGCAGGTTTTGTAGCGGTTTCAGTCATCATTTTCAAAATATTTGAAGGAATTTTAACAAATTTTTGACGACTTCCATACAAGGATTCCATACCTATTACATCATATTCATCGAGTGGCCTATTTTCTTCTTGATACCAAGGATACATAATTGCATTTTTATTACTACTATGCCCTAAACCAAGTGCATGTCCAATTTCATGAACAAGCACCATAAATAAGTTGTATTGTTCTTCAGGTGTTTTTCCATCTCCTATATACCACGGTTCTTCTTCATCAATATGAATCTCGATGCATGTGTCATTACTAGGAAAATACGAGTGAGCGAGTTTTCCTCCTGGACCATCAAACTTAAATGTACATTCATGATTTCCTTGACAATTAAAGCGAGTGTTATGATTCCTTTTTGTAACGAAAATCGCAATATCTGCGCTTGGATTAGGTATGCGAACATTTTCAAATGTTAGAGTAGTATTCTGCGCCCATATATCAAAAGCCTTCTTAGCTATCTCAAAATACCTTGTATGCCATCCCGCTTGAGGAAAGTACCACTTTAAATGTTTTTTGTTACATTTGGAATGTACAGTAAAAGAATTATCGCCCTGAGTACATCTAGGTCTATTTATTAAACGAACGGTTTCTTTGTTTAATTTTCCATCGACCGGAAGATTATTGATTTCTTGAAAATCTATCAATGCACTAGTAATATCAGTAAGACCATTTTCACTTTTATTTATGTAACCGAAATTTTGTAAATATGTCAAAGCATCATCTTGAGTTATAGCAGCAGCAGCAGCAGCAGCAGCAATAAAGAATAAAAAAAGCACGTCTGTATTCTTAAACATTTTGAATGATAATGAACAATGAATATGAAAATAAAAGAAAACCAGTTTTCAAAAATCATTTATTTAAATCATTAATTATAGAAATTTTATAAAAATAAATGTACTCCCTTAAAGCATGGTTTAACAAATCGTTTGGAAGTATTTCACACATTGAGCATAAAATTTCCAATGGGTAATCACGTGTTTTACAAAAATCGATAATATTATTATAATATAAGCAGAAATTAAGTTCTTCTAATGTAGCCACTCTATTGGACACCAATTGTTTGTTAATTTCAAGAACTTCCTGCACTTCCTCTTTACACAAATAGTATTCAACGCCATGTTTCTTCACAACCAAGAATTTGATGTCGTCATAAACCAGTTGCGTAATCATACAATAATCGCCACATGAAAATGTTATAGGGTCATACTCGTCTGGATATGTAGGCAAGTCTTCCTCGAAAAAATCATCCATCTTTTGTCTGAGAATATCAACAAAAAGAGCCCATTCGAAAGTTCCAAAAGATATTTTAGTAGACCTAAAGTGTTGAGCCAAAATGATTGCTGGAGTAAACGATCTCGCTGGACTTATACCGCATCGAATGTCGTATCCTGATAACATATATGAGGTTTGAAGTAGGTAATGCATCTCACGTTTTGCAGCATCTTCATAGGATTGTACAATTTTGTCAAGTTCTACAGAAGGTTTTAGCTTTTCGAAAAATTGATCGAATTCAGCATCAATATCATCCATAATATCACTATCGCTATCACTCTCGACTAATACTTCGATACCACTGTCTTGACTAAACATTTTTACTGATCGACTGCAAACAACTGAGAACGTCAAGCTTGATTTTTGCAATTTATACTTTTGCTCCCCCACTTTTACCTCCTTTTCATAGTCTCCCACTTTTACATTCGGTAGATTGTACAAAAAGGTAGGCAGAAATTTGTTCGTGAACCTATACAAAATCATCGTTTTTGATCCAACTGTTACCTTTTAGCCCCAACCATTTAACGTACATTTTATTTCCTTTGCGTTTAAGAATCTTCTCCGCCAAGTAGATATCAGGATTTGCGGTTTTCTGTAATTCTTCTTCGTAGAATGCGCCTTTGATTGGTGCACCCTCCATGTCCTCGAGAAGATACGTAGCGGGATTGGTTATCTTACATTTTGCAACTTTAAATAATTCTGTAGTCCAATTGGGCGTATAGCCTTTTTCAAAAACGTGTTTCGCTTTACTAATGCGTACAATGTCGCCGACTTTAAGTTTTCTAGGCCCTGCAATTTTCAAGTGAGAATATTTTTGTTTCAAAATATATTTTTCGTTTGTCTTGTTTATCTGCGCAGGCTTACATCCAATCGTTCTATGTCTGGTTTCATTATATTCTTTTGTTAGGTTAGGTAAGGCGTCAAGCCACTTGTATGTTCCAACTAAACTAAAGTATTTATATAATTTCGATTTTAAAGTTCTTATTGCTCTTTCGGCAATTGCAGCTTTGACAACACTGTATGAATTATAATGATTAATGTTGTATTTTTTCATTAAATTTTGGAATTTTGTATTGAAAAATTCGGTTCCTTGATCTGTTTGCAAATTTTTCGGTATTCTTTTGGAGTGAGCGAGAACATCGGCAAAAGCTTTCGTTATTTCCTCACCTAACTTTGTCTTAAGTGGGCGTGTCCACATAAATTTCGAAAAACAGTCTATTATAACCATAATCATTTTGAAATTTTTATTTTGATGCGCATAAGGACGCATTTCAGCCAAATCCATTTGCCATAGATCATCCAAACCTTTAATAATTGTACGGCGTCTAGGATAGTTTTTACGAGCAGGTCTATGCAACTCGTTGACAAGCTGGAGCTTGTCCTTCGAAGCCATACTATTGAATAAAAGATTTAATGTTTTATAACGAATTTAAGCATTAGTGAAAAAAATTCTAAGAATGAGTAGTATTGGCGATTGCTTTAAAATTTGCATCCAAATCTAAAATCAATTGATTATCTTGCAACAATTGTTCAGTCAAATTATCTATTTTAACAATCATTTCATTGCGAATTGATTTCATATCTATATCATATAACTTAACGAATTTTTCGCTGATACTTTCAAGATCTTTTTGATGTGTTGATACTTGTTGCGTTACATTCGAAAGTTCACGCTTAATGTCAGCATCACCTATTTTAATCATATCACCAATTTTTTGTATTTCTAAAGATAATTTATCGTTAATTTGTTTAATAGTAGTATTCAAAGCACCGTTCATCTTATCTATATTTCTTTGAGATGAAGCAAGGCTACTTGTGCAAAATCCTCATTTAATGTATTTAATGTTTGTATTTTCAAAAACAACTCATGATTGCTTTTTTTCAACTGATCCTCCAATTTTGCGATATCGCTTCGAAGATATCCTTTATTGGTTTTAATCGCATCATCAACGTATTTCTTTGTTGCCATATGTTTGCCTGCTATAGGTGGATCTCTCGTGATGAATGCCTCAATGTCTCTAGTTTTATCTGCAATACCGTTTACACTGTCATTTAACTTGTCCAGAGTTACTTTGTTTATGCTATAATTATTTTTAAAACTGTTTTCCAACTGCCTTAATTTAAGCAATGGTTCCACCGCCTTAGAACTTTGTCTACGTCCAAACTTATCGAGACTCATGATGAAAATGATTATAATATGTAATGTACTCTAATATATGATATCTGCTTCTCGAAGTTCGTTGATTATGCTGACGATTTCGTTGTTTACCGAAGTATTTCCAGCATTCTTCGAAGCCATCAACAACTTCAATCGATCACAAAGTTCGTTGGGATCATCCCAATAAACATATTCTATAGGCTTCTTATTGTAAATTAATTGGTTTTTATTTAACATACCTTTACCAGAGTACTTGGCGACGACGATCCCTTTACCACCCTGTATAAACATAGGTTTTATTATATTTAAATATTTGCCTCTCCTTGTACCTTTCAAATTTCCTAAAGAATTTCGGTGTACCTTAGACATTTCTAAGAATTGTTTATAGGGGGCCAAATCCTCCTTTGTATAACTAGGATCATTGTAGAAAATAAGCTGATATAATCCGGGTGTTCCCTTTGCATAATACCACTTTCCATCAGAACTTAGGATTTTTATACTTCCCATGTTTTTGTCAAAGTCTATGCGCTTGTCACCTAAATACCACCAATCGTTTCCAGGTTTATAAATGGGACCATACACGGGATCAATTTTATCATCTTTATTCCAAAAATCTTGAATGTATGGTTGACTCATTGGCGGATACTGTTCAAGGTATTGCTCAACTACTCCTGGTGCCATCCGTTCTTCAGAATGTTCAGGTTCATCAACTTCGCTAAATTCTTCACGGGTACTACCTCCATCATCTTCAACTATAGTGTCTATCGGTATGTTTTTTATTTTTTGGTGTGGCGATGAGGCTGTTTGTGGATTGAAATGAGACAAAGAGAAATCCTGCTGATTTGTTAACTCTGTTTTCGGCTCGATCTTTGACACGTTTAACAAGTTATTTGAATTTTTTTGAATTTTTCTCAGAGGTTCGGCAATTGGTTTAAATAATCTATTAATAGATTCATCCTCCTCCGTTCGACCTAGTTTCAGAGCCAAGTACTTTCTTCGAATAGAACGTCTAAGTTCGGCAATTTTTCGTTTGCGAGCTGCATCCGTCGACATCTTGACGTCAAGTAATGAGTAACGTATGACACCTACATTTTTATATATTTATCAAAACCCTTACGATATCGGCCATCGTTAAGATCAAAGTCTTTTGCGATTACAAGAGTACCGTATCGATCGTTCCAACATTCAGAACATACCTTTTTGAAATCGTCAAAGGACATGTCAGGCGATACGTGTTCGTCAAAAATATGTTTAAGGTTAATCTCATCCTGTTTAAATACCACAATTACGTTACAGTTATCTCTCACCATCTGTTTTGGAACTTTAGAGTAAGTTTGACAGAGATATGCAGCATCGATATCTTTGTGTCGACACATGGAGTAATATTTACGAATTTTCTGCTGCCCATCGCATGCTACATCATCAAATATGAATATTGAATTTGGTTTAGCATCGTTGGGACTTAGAATTTCTTCGTTGTCTTTGAATGGGAAATAACCTACCTCCTTCATACCAGATAAAACTTCTTTCAGCAATTGGTACTTTGGTTGGTACAATGACTTTGAATAAACATAAACATTTTTGAATTTAGCTCCATTCGGATCGTAAAGAAGCGCCATCATTGCGTTCGTTTTCCCGCATCCACTAGGTCCACATATAATAGCACGAAACGAATTAGGTAATAATTTGCCATGTTTACTTTCAGTTTTTTCCGTATTAAAATCTAAGTTGCTTATGGGCAACGTCTGAGTCTGTTGAACTACCTTCATCGTTTATCGTAATTTTATTGCGATACCCTATATATAAGCAAATTCACTAGAGTATGCATCATTCTAAATGTTGGTGTACGAGGGACAAGGTGTTCTCAATACTATTATCAACAAGTTACCGTTCGAACTTCATTTTCCGGGCTATAGGTACTGTGGACCCGGTACTAAATTACAAAAACGTCTTGCGCGTGGTGATCCTGGCATTAATCCTTTGGATACTGCATGTAAAGCACACGATATTGCATATTCTAAGAATCATTCTCTAGACGAACGCCATAAAGCCGATTGGGAACTTGAAAACAAAGCTTGGGAACGCGTCAAGTCGAAGGACGCGACTTTTGGTGAAAAATCAGCCGCTTGGCTTGTTACTACAGGAATGAAGGCTAAACGTAAAATGGGTGCAGGATTAGGCGACCAAGCTGTTGCTTGGATGCTTAAAGTGGCTAAACGAAAACTTGGGTTAGGAGCGATTACAGGAAAAGTAGGAAAATCTTTGAAGAAGAATCCTTCATCGGATCTGAAAAAGTCAGCCGCTCATGCGTTGAAAGTAGCACGAATGTTAATTAAAAAATCTGGAGGGCGAAAAAGTGTAAGAATTCCTAGGATAATTCCGATTCCAAAGAGCGGAGGATTCCTTCCTTTGATTCCATTATTTGCTGGTCTATCAGCTCTTGGTGCGTTATCAGGAGGCGCGGCCGGCATCGCCAAGACAGTCATCGATGCCAAGAATGCTCAAAAGAAACTTGCAGAAGATCAAAGACATAATAGAGCTATGGAATCTATTGGTAAAGGATTATATTTACGAAAAAACGCAAAAGGAGGATTGGGATTATTTTTAAAGAAACAAAAAAACTACCGTTGAAGCTACCCTCTAGACCTCTATACGATAAAGACTTGATTGCGTATGCTAAACGTTTAAAAATACCATATTTTCGTGGAGTTTTCATGAAAGACACTTTACCAAAGACATCTCACCAAAAAGAATCCGCCATTTTAAATTTAGATACGTCGAGAAATCAAGGAACTCATTGGGTAGCTTATAGAAAGATAAACGATATCGTAGACTATTTTGATTCATTCGGTAATCTAAAGCCGCCGAAAGAACTTGTTCGTTATTTAGGTAAAGCAAAAATATTTTACAACGACGATCCATATCAAACTTATAACCAAATTAATTGTGGACATTTATCTTTAAAGTTTCTATACAATGGAGGCCATACTAGCGTACATAGACGGAAAAAGGACGCTGCAATCTCTTAAAGAAGATGAACTAAGCATACTTCCTGTCGACTATTTGATACGGCACGTTAGACCTGGAGAATTGTTGGATGTTTGGCACAAGTTACCTAATGAATATAAATGTAATTTTAATTTACAAATTCGTTTACCTTGTTACGTACATTATAATAGACCTGACGCTCAAACTCACTTTGATGGGCCTGCAGATGCGCAGGCTGATTGTCACGCTTGTAATTATTATTTAAAAAAATAAATGAATAAAAATTATATATGTGTATATATAAAAATCCTTACATCACTCATTCTACATCAGTCATGTTGTTAACTTTAACGAGTACTACTAACGAGTTCTCATTCGTTCCGCAGACCCCTATCATATTAAATCCTGAAAATTCATATTTTCTAGGATTGTTGGGGTTCTGTTCGTACAATTCAATACCCAATATTGATGGAGAGAAGTTTTACTATTATGAAAATAATAATCGAAAAAAATTAAAGATCATCGAAATTCCTACGGGGTGCTATGAAATTACGGATATCGAAAAATATATAAAGAAGGAACTGGAGGTGCGAACCAACAGCATTGACGAGTTTTCATTGCAGCCGAATAACAATACTCTCAAATGCGAAATATACTGCCGAAATCACGCTATTTCATTTGTACAGGATGATAGTCTTGGTAATATTTTAGGATTTTCCAAGACAATTCTTGCTCCAGACCGAAAGTATGCATCGGATCTACCTGTAAACATTATAAAAGTATCTAGCATACACTTTGATTGTAACATTACTGAAGGAGCCTTCTACGGAGATAGAGCTACGCATTCAATATACGAGTTCCCGATAATCGAAAATCCTGGATATCAGATTATAGAACGTCCACATAATCCGATATACTTACCTGTAAGTAGTAGCAGAGAAATAACAAACATAACTGTTGTGGCGCTTGATCAGCAGCAGAGACCTGTAAACTTTCGCGGTGAACTAAGTACTCTTCATTTGGAGTTACAAGAACGTTAAATGGGTTTAGTTATAAACACTTCTGCATACGTGACGTTGTCAGTACCAACCAGAGCTCCTCAGCGACAGGTCGTTATATCTACACAAAACCTATTATTTCTTAAATCGATTGGATTAAAACCTAAACGAAATGGGAAAACGCCAGCATGATGATGATGGTGATGAACCGGCGATGAAACGTTTTCGATTCGATGAAGGTGGTATCGATCCAAAATTCAACCTTTATAAAAAACCACGATTTGATGATACCATTAGAAAAGAAGAATATCGATCCTATAGTCCATACGTTAAATCGTTCAACAACAGCGACATCATTGAATTTATCATAAATCAATCTGATGCATTTTTCGCAATGCCTGACACTCTATTGGAAATTAAAGGAAAATTGGAAATTACTGGTGGTGGAAAATGTGAATTAGCACCCAATTTTGGGGCGTTTCTTTTCGATAGCTGTTCCTACAGCGAATGCTCTAGAGAAATAGAAGTCGTTAGAGATCCTGGAATCGTAAGCACCGTACGAGCCTTAACGTGCTATGGACCGGAATACAGTCGTTTCATGAGTATTGCGGGATGGAATTATCCCGATAACCCGCTTCTGAATGGTTCAAAACATTTTAATTTGCTTATGCCTCTTAAACACATTTTCAACGTTTTCAATGATTATACTATGATTACCTATGGTAGACAAACATTTCGTTTAGTTCGATCACGTAACGATAATGATTGTGTCATTGTCACAGAGCAGCCCATAACCGGAGGTAGTGGTAGTGGTATGACCTCTACACCGTTAAATTGATAATTGAAAGTATGGAAATAAAAATTAAACATATCTTCCCTAATGACGAAATTAAAATTAAACTTATGGAACCCATCAAAAATGATCGCTTTATATTGATTCCGTTTAGAAACTGGGAATTAAATGAACTACCATCAATAACTAAAGATTCTAAACGAGAAATTTGGGCCGTAAAGACTAGTGCTGCCGTAGAACGTCCACGATATATATTAGTTTGCTTCCAAACTGACAGGCGGAATAAACTAAGTAGCGACCCCACTAAATTTGATAATTTTAACCTAACCGGTGTTAGAGTATCTCTAAACGGGGAATATTGGCCAAACGAACGAATGCTTTTAGATTTTAAAGAAGACGACTATGCTATTGCTCACTTCAACTACACAGAATTTAATGCAAACTATATAACCGGTACACCGAAAACGGCTCTTCTAAACTTTGAAGCGTTCAAACGCTACGCATTATTTGTGATTGATTGTTCAAAGCAGGAAGAGACCATGAAATCTTCTACGGTTGACGTAAAATTGGAAATAGAAGCAGATACAGGATTCCCCGCTAATACCAAAGCATATTGTATCATAATTCATGATCGTTTGATGGAATATCGTCCTCTTACGGAAGTAGTTAAGAGTATTATATAAGTCTCTCAGTCTCGTTTCTGTCATCATGAGGATCGCATTCGTTGACATCCAAGGCTTCTGCATCGACGGTATTTTTCATCCAAAGGAATTGAGTATCGCAATTGGTTGTAAACAATACCACGCTTTGTTCACACCGCCTACACCTTATTCTAACCTAAATACGCCTGATAGAATTAGCGCTAGATATGTTGAGAAACATATTCATGGGGTCAACTATTCCTCTGGAGACGTGGATTATTCCAAGTTAAACTCGATTTTGGAAACATATTTACTAAACCATGCTGATTGTATTTACGTGCGAGGAAGTGAAAAAGCCGAATTTTTACTAAAAAAGTG
Organism: Psylliodes chrysocephalus; assembly: GCA_927349885.1. Classification (NCBI taxonomy): domain Eukaryota; kingdom Metazoa; phylum Arthropoda; class Insecta; order Coleoptera; family Chrysomelidae; genus Psylliodes; species Psylliodes chrysocephalus. Next base: position 3,064,571 of record OV651815.1, read on the forward strand.
TCACGTGTCACGTCCTATAATAGTAGATGTATGCAAGTTCGATGGAACCCCGTGTGCAACAGAAAAATTCAATAGTGACTCCAAAACCTGCATGTACCACGCCAATGGATCATTTAAATGTACCCAGAAGAACGTCGAAAGTCTACGCCAATGGTTTCTTAATTGCATACCTTTGTAATTTTTTTGTTATTAATAAATGATTATAAATGAAAAAAAGGTTTTTAATTGAAACCCCTTATTAATTTCATGCATTTATTTTCGTTTTACAAGAAGAATAAAATTTTTTATTTATAATTTTTACAATAATTTTCAATATTATAAACAAAGTAGATGATAGTGTTATACAACTAACTACATATAATTTAGAATATTTGGGCTCTGACATGTCACTCAAATCGATCGGTGGTGGTGGTGGAGTCTGCCAATCTTTGAATTCTCCTTCAGTGCCATCATTAAAAATCAATTTTAATTTGTATCTCTTTGCTTCATCGATTGCTATGGAAAACGTATTTAGCTTCATATTATTTACCACCGAGAAATTCATCTTTCGCCATTCCGTTTGATTATCAAAACGTATCGCCATCTGTTGTACGCCCAACGGTACATTGGTATACAGTACGTTGTTTAATATAGCCGTAAGTATAATGAAATTAGCCTTTAAGATGGCCATATTTGCGTCGGTTGGATTCTTCTAAGTGGATACTGATTAGGATAATATCTCTCAAAGCCTTTATCCCAAAGACTTAAATTTGTCAATTCTCTTAAAACTTGTTTTTTATCTTCATATAATTTTGTCTCTTCTTAGTTTTTGAACTTTTATACCAAACTCTTCAATTCTACGTCTATTCTCTTCACTAGACATCTCAATACTGAATACTATACTTATTTTACTTTAAAAAAATATTGTCAGGTGTAGGATACGCCTCCTCTCGGAGATCTGGGTTGTTAACCTTGACGCTCGGCCAACCCAGCTGTAGTAGTAGTTATTGTACCCTCGATACTAGCAGAAACGTCAAACGTTAACCGTAAAACGTCAAACGTCAAACGGTAAACGTCAAACGTCAAACGTCAAAAACGTCAAACGTCAAACGTCAAACGTCAAACGTCAAACGTCAAACGTGAAACGCCAAACGTCAGTCGTCAAACTTTCCGGTGTTCTCTACATAACCCCCATTTCCCCATTTAAATCGGACCTATAGCAGTGAAGATATACGCTAAGGCCCTTCTGGCTTTTCGTTCTACGCAAAAATTCTCTTGTACGTTAATCTATACCACGATCTCTACGTAATGCTGTTTTCCCCATTTAAATCGGACCAATAGCAGTGAATATACACGCTAAGGTCCTTTTGCCCTGCCACTGCGCATGATTTTTTCTTTTTAACTTTAATCTATATTCCTCTCTCTACGTAATGCCGTTTTCCCCATTTAAATCGGACCAATAGCAGTGAAGATACACGCTAAGGTCCTTTTGCCCTGCCACTGCACATGATTTTTTCTTTTCAACTTTAATCTATATCATGCTCTCTTCATAATGCCGTTTTTCCCATTTAAATCGGACCAATAGCAGTGAAGATATACGCTAAGGCCCTTTTGGCTTTACCACTACGCAAAAATTCTATTCGACGAAATTTAATCCCCCCACTACCCCGTTTTCCTCTCAGACCGTCTGTCTCACTCTTATTCATTGAATATGTACCTCTCACTCTTACTCGTTGAATTCCCTATGTGAGGCAGAACATAGCTTGTCTATCTACTCCTCTTTTATCTTAGCTTTCTTTTCGAGCACATGGCTCTTGGTTAATTTCCGTATTTTCAAATTTTATGAGCTACAAAAAAGAGGAAACTTATTAGATCCTAGGATCATTTTCAACAAAGGTTGAAATGCCTATATTGTGCATTTATATTAGGGTCTAAAACCTCCTTAAGGTCACACGACAACTTGAGGTAAGAAGAATCATCCCCGGATAAACTTTGTTTTATATAATTAATGTTATTTCCTTTTTTGTAGGCCTTTTTCTTTTATTTCATTAGATATTAGTATATTTAAGTACACACCCTTCATCCTGCATAGTAGATATATAATTAGAGTCTTCCCGCTTTACGCATGTGCTAGGTGCTTGCTTACACTAACACTCGCGTATCGGGGACAACACTAATCATTTATAGTACGCATGTCGTATGCGTTTTATTTGTACATCGGTCTCTTTTTGACAGAGTAGGTGAGCTGTGTCCAGGCAGTTGGTGATTATGCCGGTCGGCGTAGCCAGGCATTGATTGAAATTATCTGGTGGCGGCGAAGCCGCCACCCTACGAGAAGTCGTTGCTTCGTCTTCTTGTTGTCAAGGCATTATTATTATTTGTTCATGTATGTGAAATTTGCTTCTAAGGTTTATAAAATACTACTGCTAGTCACGGCGTAAATGAAAACAAACAAGACGCATTCGCACAAACATCTCCCACCACAGCAATTACAAATGATTAAAGTTGTCCCCCATACGCGAGTTACACTAACGGATACAGACAGCTCGCAAAGTCGCGAAGCACATTCCCGACTTGTTTGCGGTGTATCGGGTGTTTTCGTAGATTGGCAAGAAAGTGTATATTCGTTATAATATAGGTTGTCCCAATAACGGGAAAAAATTAATTAGCGTGCGTTTTTTAAGATACTTTTGTTCATATGAATAATACAATATCTTGGAACAATTAATTTTAAAGGAACCATTACATAGAGTGAAGAGATGAGTTTAAAATATAGATAAATTAATCATGTCCAATTAGAAAATAAATAAAAATTGGGAATATCTTGTTTTTAAGTTTTACTATTTGACTTTTTATTGAGGCCTTGGGTAAAATTCCCACCAATATATTGCCTTTTATGTTTAATTTATACTTTTTTAATTGAGAAAAATAAAAAAAAATAAAGCAACAAATTTCCAGAATGGAGGGTTTTATTAATATTAATCTGAAACATTTTTGTTAGCTAATTGTTTAGAAATAAATACACGTCAAAAAAAAATTAATTTGTTTTATTTCGTGTTTTTTTTATTAGTACAATTATTGTAGCATTCAATATTCAATAACACATTAATTATCTATCTTGATCCAAAACGGCACGTAAGACAATATCTTTTTTTTCTTGTATGGTTGGTGCAGCAAGAGCAGCAGCTTTATTTTTCTTTTCTTTTTAGCTGAATATAGGTTTCCCCTTTGCGGTATTATTTTTTTATTATGAGGACCTAACAAATTATCTAGAGGATCTGGTTTTTTAATCTCTTCATGCTTGAGTTCGCTGAAAGAGTAGGTTCTATAAGAGCACAAAATCAGAACACTTCAAAGAATTCACGCCACCGATTATCGCCTAACATCTGACAACAGCATAGCGCGCCGCCACGTCTTGGGATTACTGGGTATGTGTATCGTAAGCTGTCTTTATCCGCTAGTTTTGCTTACCACCCATAGGGCAGATACGTCAGCATCTCTGCTACAGACTCATGGTGGAAAAATAGAGGTGAAGCGGTTAGCGGTACAAAATTCAGACAGACTTGCGCATGACGTCACTTTCGGAACTGGATGTAAGTTTTCTGCACTAGTCGCATTTGATTTGTTCAGTGTAGCTTCAAATGTTAGACTGCAGCACACGTATAGCATAATACTTTTGACGAGTATGACAGTTCGAATACAGTGTCGAGTGTGACACTAGTGCAACAAATAAAATCCACTATATGTCTTCAATGTTAAAAAGCGAATTATTAAGTTATTTTAATATTTTCCTGATAGTGCTTAGAACTTTTTAGTTGTATTTATTTTAAAATTTAATATTATTTCTATATATCAAGATGTCTTTTTAGTAAGTATTGGTACGTTTTATTTAATTAATTTCTAATTAAATTGATAGTATAATTGATAAAAGTTAGGTTATGTCATATTTTGGCTGTATTATAAGATAAAAAAAAGAGTTTCTAATTATATTATTGTTACCTACATTAAAATCTTCTATTTTAGGAAGTGTAGTTACTAGCCAGGTTGTGCAGTGTATGGCTACAAGAACTATTCTCGAAAAACAAAGGGAACAAACATTAAGTATTTTGGTTTTCGAAAATAGACGTACTTAAAGCATAGATCAATGCTTGCAGGAGAAAAGATACAAATAACCTGAAGAATGGTATGGTTTTTGCAAAACTAAATTGAATTATAATTATTTTTGTATGTTTTGTTTCTTTTTTAAGCTTGTATTTTTCTACACATTTTTCAAAATACCCTTACAACAGAAGCTATTAATTAAACTGCTCCCCTAAAACTGGCAGAAATTTAAAACCAACAGCGGTTACAACTGAAAATCTCAGAGTTAAAAAAAGGACAATTGTCTGCAGAATGTGACGATAAATATTAATAAGGTAGACAAAAGATATCCACAAACCTTTAAGGATAGCTTTGTTAATATTTCAGTATCTCCAGAACTAGAAACGTAAGTACGAATTTACCTTATTAACAAAAAATATTCTTAATGAGAAAATTGTATATGGTACCTGTGGCTTTGAAATAAAAATTACATAACTTAGCATGTAGAAATATTGAATATTACAAGGAATTAAATAGATGTGTTTCATTAAAAATTCATTGTTTTTACTTTTATAATAACTCTATATCATTGTTTCAGATGTGACCACCAAAATGAAATTGTTATTTTAGAGAAAACCGTTGAAAGTCATTATGAAGAACTAAAAGAAATAACTAAAAATACACCAAATAAAATGTAGATTTGCACATATAGGAGTGTACAGAAAAATCCGTCACTCCTAGAATTCCACGAGCCAAATAAGTATAGATCACAAAGTATCAAGCAAGATAAAAAAGTAAACCTTATGTACCAACAATTTATAAACATGAATAAACCAATTCCAAATAACAAATAAGCGCACAAAATATTTTTTTAATTTAAATTTCTTTGCACAAGGGTCCAATATCTGCCTATAATGAGTTTTCTTGGCATTTTCTTGTATTATTGAGCATAACTTGATGTGATTTATTAGTTGTTATTTTCATCTACATATAGATTTTCACTTTTATAATGATTATAGAACTAGGAAATAAAAGAGTAACATCTTGACCATATCTTGACAATCATTACAAAGTGTAAACAAAGCCAGTGCAGTTTGTAGGCGGCCGTGACACTACTGATGTTGACGTCATAAAACCTGCGCACCGCTTCACCTGTATTCTTACACCATGTACAGACTTATTTATTTATTATGCCATCTGCTTTGCCACTACATTCATTCCTAGGGCTCGCATAGAAGGGGAAGGTGTCGCCAACCACCATATAATAATAATAATAATTAATAATAATAATAATAATAATAATAATAATATTAATAATAATAATAATAATAATAATAATAATAATAATAATAATAATAATAATAATAATAATAATAATAATAATAATAATAACATCAAGAACAAACCGGAAAGAGCCTAGATGGAAAATAAGATTGGAAACAAACATTAAACAAATAAGGAGTAAATTAACAAAAATATGCGCTTGGGAGAAAGGTAATCTAGGTGGAAACTTAAGAAAAGATGTAAAAAAGATCCTAAAAGATAAAAACATCAAAGGGGGTGACAAAAATTACAACGAAAAGTTAGCAGTTTTAAAAGACGAATTTAAGCAAAGAATAGCGGCACTGGGAAAAAGATTAAAACGATATAACAAAAGCTACAAAAGAAAGGAACAAAATAAGACTTTCTACAAAAATGAGAAGCAATTTTACAAGTCACTGGAACCAACAAAACAAGAAAATGCAGTTCCACCAAGCAATAAAAATCTCAGTGAATTCTGGTCAAACATCTGGAAAAACAAGGGCGAACACAACACAAAAGCTACATGGTTAAAAACCGAAAGAGAGGAATGCCAAGCACTACCAAAAATGAATCCCATCCGAGTTACAGAAGAGGACGTGAGGAAATCGGTGGCGAAAACTCAAAATTGGAAAGCTGCAGGAATTGATTCAATTCACAACTACTGGTGGAAAAATCTCAATGTGTGGAAACCTCTTGCTGCACAAATAAACCGCATCATCACCAACAAAGAAAAAATGCCTGATTATTTGACTAAGGGAGTGACGTACATGCTTCCGAAGTCAGACAAAACAGAAGACCCAAAAAATTATCGTCCCATCACTTGTCTTTCCACCCTTTATAAAATAATCACTTCAATAATTGCGGAAAAAATTGACAGTCATTTACTAGAAAAAGACATATTGACAGAGGAACAAAAAGGATGCAGAAAGAAAACACAAGGGTGCAAAGAACAACTTCTTATCGACTCAGTAGTTACACAAGATGCCAAACATAGATCGCGTAATATCGCAGTAGCATGGATTGATTACCAAAAGGCGTTTGACTCTGTACCACATAGTTGGCTACTAGAAGTATTAAAACTGTACAAAATAGACGAAGATATTGTTAATTTTCTAAGTGAATGTATGAATTCCTGGCGAACAACTCTTAATCTTTTACTTAACAACGAAATAATAGAAACAGATGAAATACAGATTCAAAGCGGGATATTCCAAGGTGACTCTCTTAGTCCTTTGTGGTTCATTTTAAGCCTCAATCCATTGTCAAAAGCACTGCAAAAAGCCAATATAGGATACAATTTAAAAATGGGAGAAATAAGTCACATAATAGCACACCTGTTTTATGTAGATGATTTAAAATTATACGCCTCCTCTGAAAAAGATCTAGATAGACTAATTGAGTTAACCAAAAACTTTAGCGGTGACATTAAAATGAAATTTGGCTTTGATAAATGCGCGAAATTAGTAGCACACCGTGGAAAGCCTAGAGAGTACGAAAACATCGAAATCGAGAACATTAAATACCTAAATAGCGAGAGTTATAAATACCTGGGGTACGAGCAACAACTTGTAATCAATAAGAAAGAGACCAAAAAACATCTTACAGAAACACTCGAAAAAAGAACGAAACAAATACTGCGTACTGAATTAACAGCAAAAAACAAAATTAGGGCAATTAATGCATGGGCAATTCCTACAATGTCATATTCCTTTGGCGTGATCGGGTGGTCAAACACGGAGTTAGAGGCTCTTAATCGATCGATCCGTGTGCAAATGACAAAATATTTAATTCACCATCCAAAAGCTTGTACAGAAAGGCTCTATATTCCACGGAAAATGGGAGGCCGGGGACTATTAGATATAAAGTTACTTTATCAAAAGCAAATAAATAAACAAAAAAAATACTTTCGAGATAAATCCTTAACTTCTACACTTCACCGAGTCGTAACTCAGCTGGATAACTACTCTCCAGTTAAACTCAAAGAAGAAAGCTCAGCACTTCCTGATCTCAACATACGAAAAAGTGAATGGCTGTCGAAGCCCCTTCATGGAAAGTATCCCAATCAACTTCTGCAATCAAAAATTGAACTCTCAACTGAATGGTTGAGAAAGGGATACTTGTTCGGGGAAACTGAGGGATTTTTGGTGGCGATTCAAGACAACGTTATCGCAACACGAAATCATATCCAAATTATCCACGGAGTTCGACTCGATAACGACTTGTGCAGAATGTGTCGTCGCCACTTAGAAACAATAGAGCACATAGTATCGGGATGCACGGTATTAGCGCCTACTGAATACCTAAAGCGTCATAACTTAACGGCCAACATAGTTCATCAGCATCTGGCAGTTATGTGCAATTTTCAAGAAAAAGCTGTACAATATTTTAAGTATGTTCCATTCCCGGTCCTAGAAAGTGATACATACCTTCTGTACTGGGATACGCCAATACAGACCGACAAACCAGTATCCAGCAATAGACCTGACATCGTCTTTGTAAGAAAAAAGGAGAAAGTGGGCTTCTTCATCGACATCACGCACCCCAACGATCATAATCTAGAAAAAGCAGAAAAGGAAAAAAATAATAAATAATTCGAATTGGCCGAAGAATATAAAAGTATACATAAACTAAAAAGTATTACCATAATTCCCATAGTAATTTCAGCTACTGGTCTGGTTTCGAAGAAGTTGGAGTCGTACCTAAAACAAATAAACATCACTGACAAAAATATCTTCACAACAATGCAAAAGTCAGTTTTACTAGAAACTTGTCGTATTGTGAGAAAAACTCTGAACTTACCTGATTAATTGACTGATTCCGTAAGAATCCCAATTTATCAACAACCCTGAGAAGGAAAAAAAAAAAAAAAAAAAAAAAAAAAAAAAAAAAAAAAAAAAAAAAAATAATAATAATAATAATAATAATAATAATAATAATAATACTCTCCCTAATTCACCCCCTAACGAGTGAATTTCAACCCCTGAAGTCGACTGAACGACTTGTGTAGGGGAAGGGACGGCTATTATTATTATTTGCCGTGGCGCTCCGGGGCGACTTAAAGATGATTGATGGTGCCATTTGACTTACAGGTGAGGAAAACCCGGAAAACCTCACCCACCATCATCGAGACGGTAATGTATGGCGAATTTTTTTAATCTGCATGTCATATCAACAGAAATTGAATTTATATTAATACGCCACACATCAAATCCTAAACCGAACCATGCAATTTAATTAAAAATCCACATGGTCTGGTCTGGGATTCGAAACCCAGCAGTCTCAGACTCATAAACTTGCCTATAAATGAATATAAGCGCGATAGACCGCTACACCACCGTCCCGATAAAATCCCGATATATCACGATCAACTTTCCAAGTAAGTTCGTTCCATTACTATTATACGATTTCAAGTCTTTAGAATGATTTTGGTTAGCCTCCTGGATGAATATGTTTTACTGAAAAAGAATTAAATAGTAGTCACCGGTTTTTTTGGACATAAATATTAATAATATACCTTTTGTTCGTAAAATAAATTTATATGTGTATGAAAACTTACTTGTAAACGCCAAGGGGTACCACTCGGTCGTACAACATATTTTCTTATAGAATTTGCTGATTAAAAGTTCAGTTTAGTGGATCATTTGAGCTAGCCGGAACCAAATAACATCCTTTTATTTGACCACTGTAAACCATGTTATAACCAAGTTAAAAACTGCATGGTATATCAAAATAGAAATGATGCGTCTGACATATTTGACAGCTGATGGGGAAAGTAGATTCATATTCAAACCCGAGCGGAAAATAGATTATTATTCACACGCTGTGATATAGGGCACTTCCCGTAAGACTAAATCGTGCGATACGTGTCACTTTCTTAAGTGGTTGTAGGAAAAGTAAACAATATATTGTGTTATTTATTTTATATCCGAAAAAAGTTTCTACTTTTTGATATTATTGTATAAATGAATAGTTTTTATGGATTAGTTTAGTAGTTAAAGTGCAATTTCTATGGTAATTCATGGTATTCAAACTTGTGTAAAAATATTAGTAAATCAGAAGATAATATTAACATAAGGTCAATTAATCCTAACCGAATTAGAAAATAATTACAATATTATATTTCAAAAATTACAAATATCATACTTGGAAATTTACAACAAAACATTAGCTGAAAATGGTAGGTATTTAAAGTTATTATCAATTTCCTACGTATATAAAAAACGTCGTGGTTTCATAGTCGATACAAATCTTTGATTAATTCAGAAAAACGACCGAATAAATCACAAACAAATTTCCACCTTTCATTTTTCCTCGTTCCTTGGAAAATTCTAGTATACGGCTTAATTTATTTTTTAATTTGAATTATATGCAAACACGATAAGTGGCGACCGGGTTGCATGCTCACCCCATACATATTATTACCTTTTTATGGTAAAATCATGGTCATAAATTTGCGTAGTTATGGCACTAAATTTTTTTAAATGTGTTACGTTAAAAAAATAAATACTAATCACTTAAGAAACACATTCACAAAGGAAACGCTTTGATGTTAGCGAGATACGAGACATGTTATTGACTAATTTTAATTGTTACAGGGTGCCTCAATAAGCAGTGGTAATCAATATAATCATTACCTTATTATATAGAAAATAAAAGTACGAACATTTTTATGAATTGCTGTAGAACCACTCAGTGTGTTAACTAGGTAACGACGAACCAAAACAACAAACAAAAACTGAGAGTAACTCTAAATTTCCAATAAAGTTCACCAGCAGGTCGCTTTTAAGCCCATAAGTCATGCATTCCCCAATTAGTTCGGGGTATTTTTCAAAATCGTCCAAACTGCTGAGTGTGTATAGAAAACATCTGAAACACACCTGTAGCGTATAGACTGCGGATCATAGCCGTACCTACTAAAAAATAATTAAGACCAGATAAATGATTCTTTATATTGAAAAGATATTATTTTCGGAACCATAGGAATGAAGTAGACTGTTTTCATAATTTTTCTATCATTAAAATCTACAAAAATAAATATAATAGATGCGGTGGGTGGCTCAGTGGTAGAGTCTTTGCCTGTGGATACAAGGACCCCAGGTTCGAATACCACCGTTGGCTGGGATTGTTTTATTTAATTTAATTATTTAAAATTAATTCTGATGCCTCGGACTTTAAAATTAGATTTAGGTTGTCCAAATAAGTTAAAGAAGTCCTCAATTTAATTAGAAACCATTTAGGTTTTTTAAGTAATAGAAATATTCCTATGAATCAATTACTTATTGCTTTAAGATGCTATAGGGTCGTTTCAGATATGCATGGGAGATAATTTCAATGTTTCAAAGGTCACAGTATGTCATGTTGTAAAGAAAGTGACACACTACCTTGCTATGCTTCGTCAACAGTTTGTTAAAATGCTTCTAAATGGTAATAGCCTTGTGCACATTTAAGGCGGATCTTAAAGAATAAGCAGAATGGCACGTGTTATTAGAGCTGTTGACTATATACATATTCGTATTCAGTGACCAAGTGGAGAATATGGAGAATTATATAGAAATCGAAAAGGATTGTTTTCTATTAATGTCTAGGCAATATATGATTCTAGACTTATAATAAGAGACATTGTCGCATGATAGCCCGGTATTGTTTACTATTCAACAAATTTTAATGATTCTTTGGTCCGAGCTCGTTCTCAACATAATGAGTATCCCGATATTTACCATTTAGGAAATAGTGGTTGTGCATGCAGAAATTACCTCCTTACACCTTTATTATATCCTGTAACAGCATCAGAATATGCATATAATAACGCGCATAAAAGAACTCGCAATGTAATAGAAAGAAATAACTTTTGGAATTCTAAACGACGTTTTCCATGCCTGTCTTTAGGACTTCGAGTGAATATAGACACTGTTTTGGCTATAGTTTTAGCAAGTGTTGTTTTGCACAATATTGCCACTGAACTGGGTGATAATAATAATCCTAATGATGATCCTGAAATTCTACTACCTTTAACTGAAAATGATAATATGGCAGTTCAAAGAGTTTTAGTAAATATAGTTTTTGCTAGATAAAGCGTTTTTCTTTGACTAATATTCTAATTTTTTAATTTTTACTTCTTGTTCTTCCATTTCTTTAATAATATTGAGTATTTCCATTTTTTTTTCATGTTTAGTTTTTTTATTATTAATATTTTTTTGCTGATAATCCGAAATATTGTTCTTTTTTTCTTTTATATTTTTGAAGAACGCCTTATTGGTTTTCTTTTCTTTTACAAACCCTGTATATTCACCAGTTGTAGTTGGGGTTGCAGTTGGGAATGCAGTTGTGGTTACAGTTGGGGTTGCTGGACTTGATTCTAGGTCTACATCCACATTGCTATCATAAGGATTATCATGTCCTTTTTCTTGGGTTCCTAAAAAACTCAGTACCCGTGTGTCATTATTAAATACGTACACCTCCACCAGTTTTATATACTATATTATAAAAATGTGGTGTAAATAAAGTATATAAACTATAATACAATAGTTTGTTTACCTTTTTATCAGCTTTATGTTTTTTTGCTGATTTTTTTTTTTTTTTATTTTAATATAGAAACTTCAGATGGATACCATTACGTATTCCTGTTTTTGCTGTACTATTGTACATTTCTGCAATTGTTTTCCATGTAACGGATTTCATGTTCGACAAAATGGCATCTGTTTTCTTATTTTCAATTATATTCTTATACCCTTCTATAATAGTCAGTAAATTCTCCTTCTCCTCTTCCAAATAATTTTTACTCCGTTTCCTTTTTATCCATTTTATTTTTTAAATTTATGCAGTAACATTGATAATGATTGTCAAAAGTGACAGTATGTTTGTTCTTCTTGCCGATTGTTTGATTAAAATACATAATTCAAAGAATAACTAACCGATCATATGAACATGTTGATGAAAGGTCAAAATATTTAACCACAGAATAAAATTTATTCATTGAATAACTATTCTGTGATTTATTTACTGTTGGTGAAACTGGACATAACTCACATAAATTTATCTCTTGTAATAAGGTAGTTGTGCTAACTATTAATATTTGATAACTGCCATTGATATATGCGAAATTCTGTTTCAATTACGGATTTTCTTTTTTTTTTGTCGAATTTATTCGGAAATATTAAATTTTATTTAATTGCAGTGTTCAAAGTAAAAAAAAAACTACTTCGAACCACGTTCCTTAACTTGTAATTACTGGTTTATGTGGCAAAGGGACACCGGAAAGTCTTTCTTTATATATCTGTACCCTCAACCAGCTCTTTAAGAAAACTTTTTTTCATAAAATTTAAAATCATTTACTAAATGAAACAAATTTATTATTTTTTCTACAATTTGATTTACCCCGTGGGTGACACAAGTGCAATAAATTATGTTGGGACATTTTTTTTTAAATTACTAGCAGTTTTTAACATATTATATGCATTAGATTTATGTTTTGACTGGTATAGCATTTGGGTAATAAGAGATTTGTTAAACTCTCTTATATTAACCTACTTATAGTTAAATTATTTGTTTTTAATTCTTTAATGGCAACTAAATAAGGTTTGCTTAGCAAGTTTTCGTTCAAAATTACAATCATCAAATTAGCTATATATCTGCCGCATACATCTGTCGCTTCATCCACGAAAATATATAAAAAATTGCCCTCTAACTTCCGTTCGATTTTTATAATTCATTCCTCATGGCATTTGTCCATATTTTGTTTTCTCAACGTACTCTCCTCCGGTAAAGCTTTATTAAAATGTGTTTTAAAAAATAACTTAAAACTAGGATGATTACCATTATATAAAGGAATGATGGATGTAATCATCATCTGGCATAAATTAAATTTAAATATGGAGTTCCACAATGCTGGTCAATACAGTACTTTTTAGTACTTGAAATTTGAAAATTTAAAAAAATATTAATTAGAATTTTAGTACCACTCTGGAATTTAGTTATGGGGTGGGTGAGAGAAAGAAAAAATGTAACTTAGCGATTTGCAGCACGGTTTACAAAATGCTCCGTCTTCTTTTAGAGAAAATTCCGGATATGGTGGGATCTTCCATGCACTTAACTTAGACGTCATCTTTCTAAACAAACTCACAAAACGTTGAAAACTTTAGTGTGTTCTTTACTTTTCGGCATACTTAAGAAAACTAAACACACATATAGTAACCCTTTGTACAACTGATAATGATAATATTGATGAACATTTATTATAAAAGGGCAAAAGGTTGAAGATTTCCCAATAGTTAAGGCAAACAGGTAAATTTTCTTAGAAAACCATTAACAACAAACCATTGATATTCTATTATTGAGCCAAAATTTTTTTATAGAAAGGTTAAGTAATACGAGTAGTAAGATGAATATCATGAGTAGGTAGTATACAATTTCAAACAGGACACAAATGGCAGAATTTACGACAAAAAAAGGCAAAATGTGCAAAAAATACATAGAATTGGCAAAATAGGCAAAATTCGAGCTTCAGTACCTAAGTAAATTTCATAAAAAAAATTTATAATAATTTCGTTGCATTATAAATGTTTTTTTTGGGGTCTTTTTTATTAAAAGCACAAATTAATTTTATAGTCGTCAGACAATTTCAATTTATTTAAACTAATCCTTTATCGTGAGGAAAAAAAAATCTGACACACTGCTACTACTGGAATCACTTTCCTCATAAGAAATAATGAGTGTCTTAACATTATATAACATACAGTATGTTAAGTTGCAAATAATGACGTGAGAAGAACGGTATTATAGAATAAGCGATAATATTGATTAAATAGAGACAGAACAGTTCGTGTCAGCCCACTAGCGGTAGAGATGTATTAATCTGTCAAAATCGCAGCAGTCAGTTAGCATATTCACAAGAGCCTCTCTTTATTTTACTCACGTGCAAATATAATTAAGCGTCTCATTTTTATTTCGAAAGAATCATATGTTTACAGATTATATGTTTGACTTTCTCTGTTAAAACATTAGCAGTTTAGAGTCTGGTATTGTAGTAACTCGTGTATGTGAAAAAACTTATTGAAAATAATTTTGACACGGTATTTTTAAGATACATAATTTTTTTGTCCCTACTAAATGGTTTAAAATCTTGCAAAATCAAAATTAGACTTTTTATGCAGATGCAAGTATATTGAAAAATATAATTTAAATGCTAATACGATTCAAATAAGTTTTTTCTAAATTTTTATAGTTTTATTTAGTTAAATTAGATTCTCCTTTGCGATCTAAGCAGAATGTGTTCCCGAGGGTGTTAAACAAGCTCAACGAAGACTACTCAACTCTCCGCCACTGATTCAGATTGTATCCCAGCGTGCGGCGGTTACTCGTAAAAACATAAATAACACTTTGACGTATCTATAATTGCGCATACAACGTATTAGATGCAGTTACCAATAAAAGAAGAGGAGCAACTTTTATTAATACGATCAGAAGTTTTGATTTATACGAAACCCCCTAGAAAGAGCGACCCAGCGGGGCGTCCTTACCGACGTTACGCCACTGCTGGGTACGGATTTACGACGCGTGAAGCAAATGCGTGGAATAAGGATGGAAATAAAGTGTTTTAAATGATAAAAAGGATGTTTTATTATTTGGTGTTTCGAATAGTGGAATTGATGAAGAATACATTCAATTTGTTTGTACACGGTTGAATAAGTAAATTTAAAACTATTTAATTGAAATGTCATTTTAGTTTTTGTACTAGAATTATTAATTTAGTATCTAAAAATGTTACAAAGGGAGAACTATCTTTCTGATTGGGAATAATGTTTATTCTGGTATTCTATCAGAGCAAAATCAATTTTTCCTCTATTTCTTTTGCGCTCATAATTAATCAATTTCGACATTGTTGTTACTTCGACCGATTGAGATGACTTTATGGAAGGTACTGGGTTCGATCTCCACTGCCGCCTGACTTGCTATTAGTTTTTCAGAAGATCTGTTACAATAGGGTCTGCTACATTCTCTTAGATATCTACCATCATTTCTTCCTACCCTTTCTCTCAGATCCCAGCTTTCCAATCTCAATATGGCTTTCATTTCCACAGTAAAAGCAAGTATTTCTCTAATTCTTTTGCGCTCATAGTTAATCAATTTCGTCATACCTGTTACGTCTTGGTTCAGCTCGAAGTTGGCAACATATCTTAAACTACTTTATTTTGAATTGCTCAACAACGCACGTTACGTGTTAAATTTAAAATAACATTTAGTTATGATGGTAAAAAAATAATGTATACTCCTTGGTAATAATCAAAGTTTTTGCACTCTCGTGCTAAATATAAGGTGCTTCTATACTAGTTTTGTTTTTGTATCTGTAAGGAGGGGGAGAGGGAGAGGAACGATGGGTTGATCCATAGCACTGAAGTCTCATTAGGCTCTTTGTGCATTCTCCATGGTTATATAGGATATGCCTCTAAACTTGTCAAATGACGCTGAAAGGTGTACATAGGCAGCCATCTTCCGATAACCTGTAGGTTATCAACTCATCAAAAACCTGCTGGTTGTTGATGAGGGGTTTCAGGTCAAAGTCCTGCAAGTTAATAAAGTCGCCAAGAGGTGTAATTTTTAAAAGTGGCCATTTGGTGAGCTTTTGCCAGTCCGATGGTAAATTTCCGGTGAAATCTATTTATTTCCGCCCGCTTCACAGGGCACTACTAGTTATGTAATATACTATATTGTAATCGGACGAAAATATTTAGTTTCCAATTATTAAGAAATATCTCCTCCTTACTATAAATGTTCACCATGAACACTTCATCATAATGACACACAATTCCAAATTTGTAATTGAATAAATTAATTCAGTGACAAAAGCCAAATCGGTAACTAAACATAAATAAGACATAAACATTGCGACACAAACAGGTTCATAAATAATAACATCTAAGTAACTAAAAAACCAAGGTAGCTACTTCTACAATTACATTTAAATATAAATCACCTGTATGATTAACTAGAATTATTTTATCAGCTTGTGAATTTATTGTTATATTTTTGTTCCCAAACCGAGCCGCTATTAATATACAGGGCGAAATAATGAAGCTTAAAATGTGGCAGAGGTTTTCATACCTACGTCATTTAGAAATATTATTTAACCATAATATTTTGGTTAGCTTCCTGACAACTTTCTATTTTATAAATTCTCATTACTTTGGTTTTGTGATCCTTATATTTCTTTAAACTCTTTCTTAATTTTCTTAGTTCCACCAAAATTCCGATTCTCTCTGTGTCTTGAGTTACATCCAAAATTTTATGATTCATCAAAATTTATCTAGTTATTCGTTTTGGATGAGGTTTACTCTCATTTATCAGTCCTCAACTATTAATATACCCATCTTTTTGTTATTGGCGTATACTATAACCATTAAAACCGTTATAACCTTTGTACACTTTGTACAACTTTGTACAATCGCCATTATCGCTGTTTCTCTTTGGTTTGGTATTAAGTGTAGTTATTATTATCAATATTATACTGATTTCAAGCACTACAACTATTAAGTAATTAATGAATATTTTAGTTATTGCAATATTTGTTTGATTTTTAATACGATGAAAACCGTCAATACATATTATTAGTTATAGTTAACTTACTTTTCTTCATATTTTGAGAATATTTTTGAATTTATTAGGTTATGTAGATTTTTGTATAAAAAATATTATTATGTAAAACTTTACCTACAGTTTTTAAGTTTTTATTGTAAATTTACTCATTTTTACAATTTGATACATTTTAATTAAATACCTTTTATTAGCAAATACAAGCGATTTAAAATGTACATTTTATAAGATCAGTCCAATCACAATATATAAAATTACACAGATACAAACTAGAATGAAGATATGTAAGGCCTGGCTTTCTAAATTATACAAGTTGATATTATTGTTCGTTTTTGAGTTAGTATTTTTTAAATATTACAACCCTCCTTAACCCCCACTTTTGTCGACATAGTTCAGTGTACCTCCCAGGTACTAATATTAGTAAATATTTATTAATTTAGTTTTGATGATTTAAGGGACATACCTACCAAAGACACAACTATTTAGTTTCTTGAATTAATTAAACGTTTCCGATACGTTCGTTTAGTATTTTTTTATCTGTATTCTGTTTTCCTATTGGTCGAAGAGCCGGTAATCTTTGAATCCTTATTACCATCTTCTGATGAATCTTCTGATGATTGATCAGAAATGGGCAACTGATTAAAATGCAATGTGCTGATTTGTTCAGAAAGTACCTTCAAGGAAAGTAGTAGAAGGACTCCTTCTTCTTGGTTGAAGGTGGTACCGTGTGTAGTCATCTAGAATGGTAGTGGTTTTTACATATACTTAAAGTCAGCATCCATTTTTTTCTAGAATTGGGATTTTCTGTGGCTGCCCAAGTAACAATTTGATATTTTATAAAAGCTGAAAAAATGTTTACAGAACCAAATTTATAAAATAGAATATTAGCTAAGAACATTTCCGGAACATTCTTTCAACAGTAATAAACACAAAATGGGCGCAGTATTACAAAACTATTTGGTTCTTTTGTAAATTCTATAAGATTTGTTGAATGCAGTTACCGAACAGTTACTACACATTTACACAGACTTTAAACAAATGTTTTTTTAAACTTTTATAACTGTTTTATAAATTTTCTATTTTGAGGTTAGGTTGCATATCAAAATCAGTAACATTTTAGTTTTTTTAAATGTATCTGGTGAAAACAAATTAATTCTATATTTGTCATAAAAGTAAATTCAAGGCGATATTAGTAAAATGGCAGTATCTACTTAAGAGATATCTATAACGCGGTTTAGACATAATGTATGACCTACAATAAAGTCGTTTTTTGGATGCGCAGCAAAAATTACTGTTAATTATATAGCACATACAATACTAAATTTTTAAGCGCCTCGAGTTTGATTCATATTTCTAATACTTTTTCAGTGTGAAACAAAAATTAAATTTATGCAATTTGATTTTTTTTAGTAATAAGATTATGCTAATATTACTAATAATTAAAATCTTTAATTAACATTGGTTTTGTCTTAAATACTTAGTTAAAACCGACAGTAGATTTAGCTTTAAAAACTGTCTTAGGTTTTTGTTAAATATGGCGGCTATTCAGAGGTATTAGAAAGTTATTTTAAGACTGAATCATAATTATAAAATAGTATTGTAGTAAAAACAGCTGTAATACAATAATTAAGTTGTATTACTCATTTCTACAAAACAAGTTCATCATGGTTTGTTGTATAATAGTTTCATATTGCTGCACTATATGACAAAATATAACATAACCTTACTAAATCATTTCCGATTTAAGTATTTGAGAATTGAAATGATTAGATTTGTTTCTACAGCTTTATAGAGCAAGCATAATTTTTAATATTACGAGAATAAGCAAGTTTAACGTGGACATCGCCAAAAATATGGCTTTCTTTTAGTATTGGGGCATGATTATTCAGAACATACCTAATTATTATCTGGCTGAATGATAGTTTTTTTTTGAGTGTCTAGACAAACCAGCAAAATGTGTTACTAATATTTTTTTACTGTTCTCTGAAAAGCAGGTACCACTTATTTTTAATATTTCTTTACTATTTAAATCTGACATTTTCAGACCATACACTCACATACAATTGGTATAAGAAGTAGTTGAACGAACATAAAATACAAAATAATCTGGCGTAGGTACTACCAAATGTAGTTGCTTTATTTTTTTTTATAAATATTTTTAAAGTGATAATACTATTCTTAACTAAAATAATTGCTATACAGTTTTCTGATTTGTAATAGTGTATTTCGACAATATATTACAGTTATTTTAGAGTTTTCATCAGAAGCAAATTGCTATTGATGCGGAATTATCTCACACTAATATTTATATAACTATTTTTTAAAGCGTTATTATGAGGTTAAGAAATAGTTATATTTGTATAACCAAAAAGTTCTAAAGGTAATCCAGAACAATAATATAGAATAACTATAAAGCAATTTTATTTTATAAGCTGAAATATTGTATAGAACAGTTGTATAAATGTTTACGTAACAATTTTATAGTTATCGTGAACACTATTTTATAATTTTGCTGTAAGAATATTGTAAAAAACTAATTTATATAACAATTTAGTTTCAGAGAACCAAATGGTGATTTCTGCAACTGTAATACAATAAATTAGCATTCCAGACACAGCAATATAATATCAATAAAATATAATAGTCTTATAAACTAAAAATTATAAAGCTACTTTGTTAGTTGGGTGGTGTGTTATCCTCTGAGGAGGGATTATTTTCCTAAACCTACCGGTAAGTGTGGGCAGTTGTTGGTGGCCGATATTATTGTGAATTTAAAAGTCGATTTGACTCAGCAGCCATTTTTGGACTTATTATTATATTATTTTTTGGATTGGAGCCCTGTGTGATCTCCACAGGCTTTACCTCGTCGCCTGGTTCTTTAACCTTTTTTGTTTTTATTACAGATGTTTATCAAATAGTTTATTCAAAAGGTAAAATTTACTGTTTTAAACTAGTAATTTTTTGTAGTATGCGAACCTTTGCAAATTCGTTGCTTTTAACTTATTGTCACTTAAATGGGGAATTTTCGTTTTTAAATAGTAATAGTTTACGTGTGGACATATCTTTAATATTATAAGAGAGTGTAACAATCATTTTGGCCGCTCAAATTTTTAAAGGAAAAATTCGACTCACCTTGTTTAAATATACGAAAAAAAAAGTAAACCGTTATTTATGGTTAATAGGCTTTTAAAAGCCATTATTTTTTTCGTGAACTGGCTGCATGTATTGTTAAGCCTTCAAATATCATTATTATAATTTAATTAATCGTATCACTGAACAGGGTTATCGTGTTTTGTTCATACTATCTGAGTTATACATTTTCGTAGATTTTCAATGTGTTAGATTCTCCTAAAAATAGACAGTCTCGTTGCGAATATATTTATATGTTATGTATTATAAACCTTACCCTTAATTAATTAATTGTTTAGGATACCAATTTCATAGAATTTGTTTAGTTCCTATTCAAAGTAAATATTTTAATTTAATGTTGTTTTAATTTTTGACAATACGAATTTCTTAGTTAGTCTTAAATGTCAGTCAACGACGGGACACGATAATTGACAGACTAGTTTCGAGTTCCAGGCAATGGTATCGTTTAACTGTAGGGTTGTACGTGCCTAGAAGATTTTTCGCGACTGATGTGGTATCGTTTTTTGTCAGTAGCAATTTCCAAATGTAGTCATATTGTGTATAAATATAGTTTGTAAGGTAATCTTTTGTAAATAGTCTCTAAGATATGTACGGGTAAATTCTTGAAGATGAATTTCTGAACCCACTCGTCTTGTCTTTTTTCAAAGCGGAAAGGGAGACATCGTGGGGGAGTTTTGTTGGTTAGGTGCTTCCGAGAAGTGAACAAAAGACCAACAACCTCAAGTTTCGTCTAGGGGTAAAAAGCTGTATTTTATAGAGCCCATCGTGGCTATCCTATTAAAGGGAATTCTACTTTTTACTCCAGTATTAATTGTGGACGTACGGGTATATAATATTTTTGGGAAATTTCGTTGCTTGGATAAATTCCAATGTTTTTCTGGACTCATTTCACACCCGATACCAGTTTAACCCTTTACGAAAAAGGTATGTTTTGTATATTTTTGGTATTATTGTATACCTTTTGCTTGTCGATTTCTTGTATGTTATGACTTGGTGTAATAGAATTTTAGTTATTTGAGTTAATAATACTATTTATGACTATTGTTAATAGCTTAGGTACATTTTGGGAAAATTAATTGTATAGTTTGGAAAATTTGAGTATTGTATAGTTTGGAAAATTTGAGTCAATTTATATTAACACATTTTGTAATATTTTAAGGATTCTATTGTCACCCGGAGGGTTTACACTCCGAAGATCAACGGTTTATACTAGGCTTAACCGTGGGGGCACAGTACATTGGTTTATTTGCCACCTGGCTTACTTATAGCTGAATTTACATGGATGGTTCTTTATGTGGATAGGAAGACGGTAATGCTGTCAATAGAAACACCCTAAAATCAGGTTTTTATATTATAATGAAGGTTTCATATGTGCCATGTGCCTCCTGATTTATTAAATTAAACATTAACTTTTAAACGAATGTTCTTTAAGTATTCTCAACATTATTTATACTTTTGTGAATAGAATGATCTTGTGGATTTACTTTAATATTATTTATTTATTACCAACATATTTCATAATTTAATTAATTAAGCACTTACTGTCTCGGCTTGGGTATTGACTATAAATACCTCGGGACATAAGGGCTACGTCCACTATTTTAATTTTTAGTTTTTTATTTATAATAAAACAAGACCTAACTATATGTTAAGCAGACTGATAAGACCCATGAAGGGCAGAGATTAGATTAAGTAAATTAACATCTTCTAATCTAGGAGTTTCAGAAAATAACCTCTGTGTCTCAAGTCTTTTGTGTAATATTGATATTTTTTTTGTGTTTATTACATTTTCTTTTTATTTTGTTTTATTATTTACATTTAATTATAAAATTTCATGGTTTAATATTTTTCTTATTAATAATTTGGATATAACTAAAAGTTAGGTAGGTAACTTCTTCCAATTTGGAAAATGTTGAATGGTTACTGTGTTTCAACATTGAATGTTGATATTTAGATTTAGGTGCGGATATGCACATTATTTATATTTTTCATTTCATAATTGTAAAAGGTAGAAATTAGGATTTTATTATATTTGCATACCATCTGGCGCAAGCGTCCTTTGCCTGGTACCAAGCTGACGACCAACCATGCCACCTGTTGGTGAATTTATTTTATTTTGTGGTCATGCATATGACATATACTATGCTTGATTTCTTGCCATATATAGTTACGTTAGTTTATTTGTTTTTTTGATTTATGTAGTCATCATAAACCATCAGGTAAATAATTTGTAAGATTTTTGGTTTATTGGGTAAATTGGTAATGTTTTTTATAAAGGAACATAAGTTAAGGTTTGTCGTTTATTTCTTTCATCATTTACTGGGTTTGTGGGGAAATAGGAACATAGTTGGGCCACTATCTAGACCCAGTTGGCGCCTATCATTTGTCTACTATTTCTGGAATATTTTTAATAGCCATCCACCCCCTAGCTGCCATCTGAGCAACGTCGAAGGCCCGAAGGTTGACATCGGAACAACAGAAACTTGTGTAACCGAGTGGACAGGATTTTATTCATAAAGGTTTTTTTTTTTATTTTCAAAGTTTAATTTTAGGCAATTCCCTTCTGGAAGTTGCTTGGAACTTTCGGTAGGTGACAAGGGGATCAAAACGTCTAGTTCTCTAGTTTTAGTTAAATTACGGAGTCTAGAGCCTTAATTTAATTATTTTAGGTACATTTTGAGGACTGGGAATCCGCTCACGACCCTCTGGGATTGGTGACTTGTTTTTGGAGTGGACAGAGCCCCACCTGTCAGCACGAACCCGGGAACCATTGTATCCAACACCTACGTGGCTACACGCTGACGATTCGGTTCTCCGACAGAATGGTTTTGTCATTTTTATTTCCTTCTTCATGGGATAGAGGAGTAACTGACCTACAACCTCTACCAGCTATGGGGATGGTTTTAGCAGGTTTTTTTGGATATTATCATTTTTAATTAATTATGTTAAAATCACCCATCGATTAATTTGATTATGATTTATTGTAGTTTTTTGTAATAATGATTTAAGTAGTTAGGGTAAGATTTTACTTAATTTTTGGGATTTTAAATAAAAACAATATGTTGATGTCGACTGGTATAATTGGGTACTTTCATTTGTGAGGCGGAAATTATTTTTTTATTTACTCGCCGTTAGTTTTATTTGGGAAAAACAAACTTTAACCTAGGTTATACTCGTTCGCCTTTGATACCAAATGCTAACGAATAATCACATGTTATTTAATTTTTGTTTATTTTCCGTTAGAGTAGTTACCCCGTGGTTCATGACTTTTATACGTATAGAATAAGGTAAAAAAGATACCAGTTTCTATAGACCTTCTCATCACACATTTTTTTAATGCGCACGGGTCAGTATCGGCCATCTTTTTCGCACTGTTTTGTAAACAAGCATGTTAAAATGCCCACGTATTATAATCGATAGATATTAATTTAGGTATATTCATTTAAAAAAAAAGAAGAAAAAGCAAAGTAATAATACGTTTAGTGTCTTAATTAAAAAATACAATTTTGCAATCAATTATAATTATATTATCTGTACGGAAAGGAACAAAGAAACGGTGTTGTTATGGAGTATGTAAAAGTGACGCATGGTATAAATCATTCAAATGTAATACATATTATTTTATAAATTTTCCAAAGCCACATGATGAAGATGTCTATACTTTTTTCTCTAAGGTTGTACTGTTTGTTGAGCGTGCTATTGTGCGACCAATGTTTTTGTAAACAAGGTCGGCTTACTGGTTAGAGTGACGATGTTGAGAAGAGTGGCATATGACATATGAGGATATTATTTAAAGATGTCCCTATTAAAAAATTGACGATTCCAAGCGTTTGTCTAAAACGTTGATGCTGCTCCTGATAGCAACTGATTCGTTTACAGCTGGCCACCTGTATATTTGTGATTAAGAGAACTTTAAACGTGGTAATTTTCGTATCAAAAATTACCACGTTGGATCTTAGATTGTCTTCTGGAGATTTACATGTAAAACTGGTCGATTCTGAGCTAGAATCGGTGCTGCTTAACTTTGGTATCAAAAATTATCACTTTGGACCTTAGATTTTCTTATATAGATTTACATGTAAAAATGGTCAATTTTGAGCTAGAATCGGTGCTGCTTAACTACTGAGTACTCAAATTTTTTCTTTATCTAATTCGTATTTAACTAAAAAAATATTCACCATAATAAAATATGTACGATATTGGCTACTCAGAGACATCACACTGTAGAAAATAAATAAAATATCGCGGCAAAGATCAGGCCTGACTACTTGCGGCGCGTCCGTAGAATTCTGGGAATTTCACTCACGGCCATCTTGATGGGTTCATGGGTCATCTAGTAGCCATAGAATTATGAATATTAAAACAAAAGAAACAAGAGCGAATGTCCCCAGAATGAGGAACGAATATGAGATAATATAAAGAGCCGGTTCTTAGGCCAACTTTATGGCCGTATCGTGTATAAGAAATAAAACATAATTTTATTTATTTATTGTGCTTAATCCGAGAATTTTATGACTTTATTCCCGTATCTCGTGGTACGATTATTTGTCTAATGGACGTACGGCTGGGAGAACTAAAAAAGGATATTTCTTTTTAATTTTTACAACACCAACGACGGTTAAATACATACGTCCTATGTTTGAATTTGTTACTCGTGAAAACCGTACAATATGGATAATTTTTGTGCATAATCAACTACATGCGACTTTTTCCACATGTCTTAATTAGAAATATACAGGGTGATTCCTAAATGGACACTTTTTTCAACTGTACATTGAGGTCGTTAAAATACACATCGTTTTAAAATAACTTGTTTCAAAAAACTCAAAAATAAAAACAGAAGGTACAGACTAAAAAATTTAAATTCAAGTCTAAAATTGTGTATTAAAGTTAATTTTTTTAAATTTTTATATTTTTTTGTAAGGAATTATATTTAGAAATTGAATGCTTACAATGAGCACGATGACAAATTTATGATAACGTTTAATTAAAAGGTACTGGTTTCTATAGTCTGTGCAACAAAAGTAGTTATGATCGCCACTCAGTTACACAGTATATTTTTTCTACGATCCACTAACAAAAATCTACAAATTTTAAAAATTATTTTAAGATTAGGATAAAATAACTAATTTAAAAATAATTTACGTCTTTTAATAATTTATGAGAAAATAAACAAAAAAAAATAATTTCATTAGTCTCCAACCCTAGATTTGAACCAGGGGCCACTCGCGTACTAGCCAAAAGCTCTAGTTTCATCTCTATCGACACACCTGCCATTTTAATTTTAATACTCGAAATTCGATTGTTTTCATATGGTTTTATTAAAATTTATGATTTGTAAATATAGATGAAATTAAAAAAGCCATTATTTGTCTAAAAAAATTAAACTAATTTTAATGTATACCTTTAATCTGATTAATTAAAACATTTCTGACAATTAATTCAACAGAGTTGTCATATATTTAAAAATTTTAAAAATTCTAGTAGCCGGGTTACCAAACTATGAACCGTGATTGGTGGATTTCATATTTTTGCAATGTTCTGACTAGGTAGAATCGATATGAAATATGTTCGTTCAGTTAAATGCAATGGCATACTTTTCTGTTTTGTAGTACGTGTATAGAATAGGTAATATCCATGTGGGTGTTAAAAAATTGTTTTATAATCATTATAAGAAATATTATGGAAATGTTACAACACTATGTTATTGAAGCAACAATTGTTAATGGAAAACGCATCATGTGACGTGTAATTAAATTATTATTTTATTACTTTCAATGGTTTTCTACTTCGTCGAGCAAATAGATACATTTAAATAACTAATTTGTGAACCCTTTAAGAAAAACATATTTCTACCATCCTGGTACCATTTGAGCTATTATTTCTTTGTTCTCTGTCAACAACAGAAGTAACTAAAATATGATGATTGCTAGAAAAGTTGTGACTTGGATATGTCGAGATGAATTTGTTGATCTTGTATTTAAGTACCGAGTTTATCCGGTAAATTATCATGCTCACGACTGAAGTTTCAGATATAACATGAACAGTTACTTATATTATAATTGGATTTACAAAATAAATACAAAGAAACACACCCATTACAACTAGTTATATTTTCCTTATATTATCATTTATTTGATCCATTTTATATAGTTAATAAATATAAGCCCAAAGATTTGCATATTCCAGACCCAGTAACATTTTCAATAAAAAATAACGTTTTATGGACAATATATTTTATTAATTATTTATAATAAACAAGTAATAATAACCTACTTCTCTTATGAAATTGTTGTCAAATATCGGCTTCATACTTCTCACCTTTGCAAATTGGGTTTTGATTTGATAAATAAAAATCTGATGTGTCCAACACATGACTTTCCTATCTAGTTATTACAGGCTTTTTCAGGTTATTTTGTACAACCTATTGCAGCATCTCTATAAATGTTTAGAGGATAAACTAAATATATACATTGTCCACATACATCTACCGCGAAACATTTTTCTATAGATATTTCATTGAAAATGAAAATACTGAAAAATTTAAATTTAGCACTTTTCCTACAATTTTTCCATTACGGTCCATTTTAAAAAAATCATGTATGAACAAATATTATAGAGATCGATATCGCAAACAACTTTTATTTCAACAATTTTCATAAAAATCAGAATTTTGCACATTTTGTCAAATTTTTCGAATACGGACCATTTCAGGAAATTTTTACATAAAACAAAAATTATAGATAATAATATTAGAAGTAACTTTTATTTGAGCAATTTTTTCTCCAAACATAAATAACA
This sequence comes from Psylliodes chrysocephalus, assembly GCA_927349885.1. Taxonomy (NCBI): domain Eukaryota; kingdom Metazoa; phylum Arthropoda; class Insecta; order Coleoptera; family Chrysomelidae; genus Psylliodes; species Psylliodes chrysocephalus. The sequence goes on from OV651815.1 coordinate 3,091,469, forward strand.
GATATATTCCATAAATATAAAAACGGCCTCCCATAAAGTACCCCCCCAGATGTTCCGACTTTGTCCAAAATCTAATCATTTCACGTCAGGCCGAAATAAAAACTTAAGTTTAAAATTTAATGTTTTTTTCTTCATCCGTTTTTGAGTTTTCTTCAAATTTCGAAATTTACACATTTTCTCAAATATCTCGAATACGGTCCATTTAAGAGAAATTATGTATAGAATAAAAATTATAGAGAATTATATTACAAACAACTTTTATTTGAACAATTTTTATAAAAAATTATTTTTTTTACATTTTGTCAAATTTCTCGAATACGGACCATTTTAGAAAAATTTTATATAGAACAAAAATTATAGATAATAATATTGTAAGTAACTTTTATTTGAAGAATTTTCTTCTCCAAACGTAAATAACGAATATATTCCATAAAATATAAAAATGACCACCTATAAAGTACCCCCCCAGATGTTTCGACTCTGCCCAAAATCTAATCAGCTCATTGGACGCTGAAACAAAGCTTAAGTTTAAAATTTGGTGTTTTTATGTGTATCGGTTCATGAGTTATGCGTTATACAGACACACACACACACACACACACACACACACACACACACCACACACACACACACAGACACACACACAGACACACACACACACACACACACACACACACACACACACACACACACACACACACACACAGACATCATCGCGAAAATAGTCAAAACGGATTCAGGGGACCTCGAAACGTAAAAATCCGTCAAAAACTCGAGGTCGAAAAAAATCATGATTCCTATACTTTCCTTATATCTGTATACAGATAGGAAAGTAAAAAACAATTTTTTTTATAACGTTCAGACTTCATGTTAAGAGATTTTTTAAATATTTATTTAAAAATTTTTATACATTATCTTATTATGTATTTAAATATTTGCCTCTTTGAGTATTGTTATAAGTCATAATTTAATAAAATTTGATTTAAAATTGTTTTCAACTAATTACTTATCTAAAAAATTTCTGGGAGAATATTATTAGTTGGTATGATCATTTACTACACGTATTTTAAGGGTTGAAAAGCTAATACCAAGGATAATCCCACAAATTTTTTAATACCATTCTTATTATTGGCTTTGACCACGATACACAAATACCGATAGTTCTTGCGCATGTTAGTTCTATCCTTGTCACATGATATTACGTCACGTGGCAGAAAAATCCGATGCATCAGTGTTTCTTAAACTTTTTTGGCGAAAGAACTGTTTTGAAAAGTGAAATATTTGACGGAGCCCTAAAATAATAATTGGATCGGTTTTAGTTTACTCTGCAACCCCGGGGTATTTCTAGAAAAAAAGATCCTCAAGCAAAATCATATCTTTTTTTAGTGAAATCTAAAAAAAGGTCCAATTAGATACTTTCTTAGTGAAATCTAAAAAAGAAGGTCCTCAAACCAGGTCCTCCCGAACTTCCTCATAGTACTTCTTTATTTTTTTTTATTATGGCTATTATTTTGGCGGAGCCACCACAGAGTCATTGCGGAGCCTCAGGTCTTCGTGGAGCACACTTTGAGAAACGCTGATCTACATACATAAATACAAGTAACGAGACGTTTTCAATAATAAAAAACTGTAACGTAGCTTCATTGTTAATGTTTTAATTTTTATGAAGTGAAAGTAGAAAAGTTTTTGTATAAGTACAAATATTGTGAAATTTTTATGAACATTTAATTAATTTATTATTGCAAATAAACCAAGAATAAGATATTTGATAAAGTATAAATAAATAATACAACACTTTATTTTAAAAAAATGTATCTTACATAAGTTTATAACAAAGAACGACAAATAATAATGCTCACTTTGAACGTACAAGATTCGAGTAAAACCACTGCAAAGGAGGCATGATTAAAGGCTGTTAGCGACTATACCTCAGAATATTTTGAAGGAGAATTTTTTTGAAAATTCCACACCTGTAATTTTGAACCAATCAAAATACGTGTTTTTGACAGATCACCATGGCAACGGAGGTATTTTAGTGGAAATTTTTTTCTCGTGGGGTACCCAATAGCGAATTATACTGGAAATTTTTTGACGTTTACAATAACAGACCATTTTTGACAGACTGGTTTTTATTTGTTCACATAATAGGTTTAGTTTTGATACTTTTAGTTACAATGCTAAGGTGTTTTCTATATTCTTCGGTCACTTCTTTTCTTCTTAATGGCGAAAATTCAGGACTTTGGATGCTTTGAATTATGTGTCTATGTCTAATAAAATATATATAATATTTAGACACTAATTTATTTACCTTTTTCCCATTCAGCACTTTGATTTTTGCGTAGTTTAGGTGCAAATATTCGTGGACAATTCGGAACAAATTTTCGTTTTTCAAGTTGGAGCCACAATCCTCTATTAATCCGAGTAAGTAAGTCATGGTGCGATGATTGATCATTACATCAGACAATTTCACGCATATTTTGCATAGCGTATGATTTTCAAATCGATTAATTTTTAAACAAATAGGTAATTTTGTTGGTTTTACTTGCTGTGCAATATTCTTTATCGCAACAAAACGCGAGTTATTTAATGTTTTGAACTGTCAAAATACAATGATCACAGCCTCCTACGATTGATACTTGCTGACGCTGGTTATGAATTTCATACCATTTTAAAGCGCTCATAACGCATGTTAATAAAAACGCAGAAAAACAATTTTCTACCACTTGTAGTTATTCAAAACTTACCTAAAATTAAAGAATATACTATTTTCTATTTTCAAATGGTATTCCCATGCAACTACAATGAGTAGAAATAACCAATTTGAAGGCCTAAATAATTGCCGCCAAAGCTATGACGCGTTGTGAATCTTCATGCAGCTTTCCGAAAAACCTCTAAATTTATAATTTTCTACCACTTGTAGTAAGCTGATGTAACTATAAAAGAAAAGAATATTACATTTTTCGTTCCTAAATGGCACTTTTGAGGTACTACAATCGGTAGAAATCAACAGTTTATAGGGTCCATTGGTGTAAAGACTAACTAAATATTATTATGTACCTAAAAACGGTTCCTGTACGTATGTATCTATACAAAAATAATATTTTTTTCGTTTTCTACCACTTGTAGTAGCCCGAAGTAAATAAAAAATCAGAGAATGTAATATATTTCATCATAAAACTGCAGTACTGTGTAACTACAATGAGTAGAAAACAATATACCTTGATTAAAGGGCAGGCTGAGAAACCATTACCGAAATTGCAAAGCACATTAAATTAAATTTGATAAAATTATAACTTTCTAACACTTGTAGTAATCCAAAAATGATATAAAATAGAAAAATATATTATGTTACGCTTTAGGTTGCCATTTTCATGCAACTACAATGAGTAAAAATTTCAGAATTATCGCAGGTTTTTAACCAGAGGATGTTATCGAAATTTGTATTTCCCTAGCTGGGTTTCCAGGAATTGAAAAATAATATAACAAAATAGAATTTTAGTTTATTATTTTATAATATGAATACGGTTACAATTGATAACACTTAAATCTAATTATTTATATTTATTTTTGAAAGAGTAAAACCAAATTTGGTAGATTTTCACACTTTTATTTTAAAAATAAAAATTTTTAAACAAACACTAACATGACATATGTTTCGAAGTACAACTTCTTTTTCAAATGTGACTATTTACAATTCGGTATCCAATATATATACAAAATAATTTAACAAAACAAAGTACTTAAGAAAACATCAATAACATTACAAAATAAACTAACTATTTAAAGTAAATAAGGGTACTTAGGTAATTATAATATCCATCAAATAACAATAAGATAGCCCATTACCGGGATTATCTCACAGAAAACTGGGAAAGAGGTTTAATATGGGTGAATTATTAATATCTAATTGATCATTTAGTAAGTTATCTGAATTTTTAAATCTATTTATTTCAAGTGTTTCTAAATGGTTTAATTTAAGGCTCTTATTTTCTACATGTAAAATTTCAAAGTTGTCTGTAAAAGAATGATTTTCAGCTAAAATATGATTTGAGTAAGTAGAATTATTTTTGTTTTTTGTATAGCTATTATAATGTTCGGAATAGCGTTTTTTGAAAGTACGGCCTGTTTGACCAATATACAATTTTGGACAACTACCACAATTTAATTTATATACCCCCGATTTATTATTAGGATTAATTTTACCCTTATTGTTTTTAATATACTTCCCAAGCGTATTATTGGTTTTAAAAGCTACGTTAATATTTTGGTTTTTTAAATATGATGATACCTTTTCACTAGGAGCTCCTATATATGTAAGACTCTTATATCTGCAATTTGGATCTTTAATTAGGGGATAAACTTGTTGAATAGCCTGTTTAAAAAGTTTTTTCTCTAAAATGTTGTCTACTAACTTTGAATTAAAATTATTATTTACTGCGATTTGTTTAATGATATTTAATTCTTTTGTGAAGTTCTCTTTGGTAAGGGGAATATTAACTATTCTATGGATCATACTGTTGTATGCTGCCAGCTTTTGTTTGTATGGATGAGATGAACTATTATTTATTGTAATATCCGTATGTGATGGCTTATGAAATATCCCAAAACTATGGCCTTTATTATTTTTAATAATATTTAAGTCTAAAAAATTAATTGAATTATCCTTCTCTGTTTCCATAGTAAATTTAATATTAGGGTGTATAGTATTGATAAAAACTAATAAAGAATTTAACTGTCTACTAGTACCAGTAAAAGCAGTCAATATATCATCAACATATCTATGCCAATACAGACAATGTTTACTTAAATTATTGCTATGAATTTTATTTTCTATATTATCCATAAATATTTCTGCAAGCAACGGGCTTAATGGGTTCCCCATAATAAGACCTTCATTTGCTGAGTAGATGTTATTTTGAAATTGAAAATAATTTTGTTTTAGGCAAATGTTTAACAAATTTAGGATTTCTTCTTTGATTATAATATTGACTTGATTACGATCTAATAAGTTTTCTACTAGCTTAACTGTTTCTTTAGGAGGTATACTAGGAAATAAGTTTGTTACATCGAACGATACTAATTTTGTGTTACTAGGTAATTTAATACTTTTTAATTTTTCTGTTAATTCATAAGAATTTTTTATACTATACTTTGAATTGAATTTGCAGTTTTCTTGTATAAGTTTAATTAATGTGTGTGAAAGTTTAACTGATGGAGCCGTGACAAATGACACAACTGGTCTAATAGGATAGTTCTCTTTGTGTAATTTTATTAAAGAATAAAGTTGTGGTGGTTGAGGGTTCATTTGTATTAGTTTGAATTTTTCTCTAGAATCAAAAATTGCTGTTGAAATCTGAATATTACGTTTTAGTTCTTTTTGATATTTATCTGTTGGATCAAATTTGAGTATGCTATAATTATTACTTGCTTGTAAAAATGAAAGAGTTTTGTCAATATAATCTATATTATTAATAGCAATTACTGTATTTCCCTTATCGGCACGAGTGAAAATGATATCATCCTGTTTTGTTTTATCCTTTATAGTTTTAATTAACTTACTGTCTTGATTTGAATTGTTATTACGTAAAAATTGTGTTTTAATTATATTTGCAGTATGATATTTGTGAGACAAAGTATTATATGAATCTTTTAAAGCAATTTCTGTTTCTATTCCCAAAATTTCTAAGTTCGAAGTATTTATCTTAGGTTCGATGTTGTGTTTAAACCCTTTTTCTATTAGAGATTGTTCTGGATCAGAGAAATTTGTTGTGGTTAAGTTAACAAATCTTTTAAAAAATGTATGATCCGATATTTTATTTGTGTTCTGTTCTGATTTTTGTTTAGTTATTATGGGTTTTTTAAAAACAAGTGATTTTAATTTTTCCTGTTGTCTAATAAATTTTTTATGAAGTTGTACTTCGAAACATATGTCATGTTAGTGTTTGTTTAAAAATTTTTATTTTTAAAATAAAAGTGTGAAAATCTACCAAATTTGGTTTTACTCTTTCAAAATTAAATGGATTTTCATCAAGTAAAGGCCGAAACAATAAATAATTTATATTTATGTGGAAAACGCAATTATTATAAACTATGGAAGGTTGCTTGGAAGTAGTTGCTGGTTCTTGATTCAGAGATTCTTGAATCGTCTTTGCCGAAGTTGAAGCAGACCTCATTGCATCAATTATTTCCTGTGCCGAATCTATTTGCAGATATGGTTTTATTGAGTGACTGCTACCATGACCGGTTATTTTAATCAATTGCTTTTCTCCAATTCCAGTTTTGGCTAAAGTTGAAACAGCAGTAGCCCTTGCAGAATGATTAGTTATTTTGATCTTTTTAACATCAATTCCAATCAATGATGCAGCGGATTTGAACCAGGAAGATATTGTATTCTGTCCAACCGGACTGTTTTTTTACCAGCCTTTGGAACTGGGATTCTCCCAGTTTGGATTCGGCGTCAAAAATAGACGCTTCGTTTTGATAGGACCTCGCTTGCTTGTTAGTTTTTTGAACAGTCTCACTGGGCATATTTCTTCGTTGAGTGTATTCGGTACTAACCACTTACTGTCAGCTAATTTCTTTGAACCGCCTTGGGTGGTCTTAGAGAAAACCGGGTTATACTCAATGCGGCCTGTTGGTTCTCCTCTATTGTCAATTTCCTCCACAAAATATTCTAGTTGTGCTGCCGCTCCTTCATTTCCTCTCCAGGCCAATTCATGAGCAACAACGTAAAAAAACTTTTTCTGCAGTCCTTCCGGAGTGTTTTCGTCCCAAATCTCAATGAGTTTTCTCAGTTCGTCTGTTGATAGTGCAGATGAACTTTCCTTTCTCTTGCTTGGATCCATTTGTAGCTTCCGGCGCTTAGCATTTTTTGCAGCTCTTGCGTTCAAAAATTCTATGTCAGAGAATGGATTGAATTTGCGATTATATTTTTCAAAAAAATATTCCTGCAACTGCTTAGCTGTGGAATTCCATAAAACTTTGATGACACTCTCCTTGTAATCTTTAGAATTCTTTTTTCGCATGTTGAACCCATAATCTTCAAGAATAAGCGCCAGTTCTTCCACAGGTATATCCGCTCTATCGAAATTATATGATTTTTCTGCGCAAAAGTTTGTAAACTGCCTCCATACGCTTGACTTCGATTTTCTGGTATTCGCGGGTGTCAACTGCTCAATCTCCTGACGAATATTTTCTTTGCTTTCTTGACCGAAGCGAAACATTTTTTTACGTCGGGCCGCTTGACCACTTCAAAACTGAAATTATATTCGAGGTTAGGGTCTCACTTAGTTACCATGACAACTCAACAATCAAGGCGACAACCATAATTCGGCGTGGAATTTTCTTACCGAATACCACGCGAGGTCAAATTAATATCAGGAATTTTTTTCTCGCTTATGAATATTTTTAGAAAATTCATGAGCTCGAAAAAATTTCCGGAAATAATTTGACCTTCTAGTGGTATTACTAGTGAAAATACGGATGTCTTGATCCCAGTACCAGTTTTCTTGAGGGGGCTTCGAGGGAAGATTAGCTCTTGTTCGGAAAATTCAAATTGTTTTATCCAGCTATCTTCTTTTAGCTAATCGCAGCTAACGTTCTTTACATTACTTTTTCTGGATTTCTGCGAAAAATTTAGGATTACTTAGTGTGGGCACAGTACCAAGTTTTAAATGTCAGCTATTTGTGGGCATGTCAAATATCTGCTGCAGACGCACTTCGAAACAGAAGACGTCGAATTGTACGGAGCAAATACGAGCTGCAAAAAAACATTAAGTCATAATAAAAGTACATGAAATTTATGTTTCTGCAACCGAATATTAATAAATGTGAATCAAATTTTTTTTATAATTCTAATAAAAGCTCCTAACTTACCATTTTTTAAGTTTATTGTGCCTCCTCGGCAGTGTTTCCAGATATACCATTTTTATGGTATTTATACCATTTTTTCTACTACGATACCTGCAAGTTTTTGAGAATACCATTTTCCATTTTTATACAATTTTTTAGCTACTGATACCATTTTACTAATATATTTTTACCACTAAGATTTTTATATGATTTAATATAATAATACCTAGCACTCATCTGTACATCTCTGCTCTACAACAAGTAACAAGAATGGTCACAGGTAGGTTCAGTGAGGACGTATAAGTTGGAATTAATTTGATATTGTTCTGTCTAACAGTATTTTAACGAAATACTTTCAGGTAAATTTTTATTTTGAACTGCGCGTCTTACTCTACAAATAGATGTACTAAATAAAATAACCAAAAAAGGTTGACAGCTGTGTGCACGTAGTTTAGATTCAAAAGGAAAAACTTGTATTTCGTGCAAAACTTTTTTATTAATCAATGCAAAGCGCTTTCGGCTTATTTGCCATCATCAGTGCTCATCTACAAAAATTGTGGATGTAAACTTACAATTTTAAAACTTTTAAAAAATATATTATAAAATCTGAATTAGACTTTTAAGTCAAAAGTTAAAATAGTATATATACAATTGTTTGAACAAATTAAAAATTACAAGAAACAAACAAAGTGACAAAAAACTGGTATTGGGAATAGTGAGTGTGGGATAAGCCCTTACAAATCAAATCTGATCTCCAGAAGCAAGTTAGCTTGTGTGGAATTAAGGAATCATGCCACCCTCACTATTCACAAAATTGAAAAAAGGTTAACAAATTAGTTAAAATTTAAAGAAATTTACAATTAGAGGGTGACTGTGGAAGATCCCAACTAGCAAAGTAGCTTTATAATTTTAAATTTACAGTACTGTTATATTTTATATTTATTATATTGTTGTTTCTGAAGTGCTAATTTGTTGTACTAAAATTGCCGAAAGCACTATTTTGTTCTTTAAAACAGAATTGTTATGTAAAATAGTGACTACAATGTTCTTACAGCAAAATTATAAAAAAGTTTACACGATAAATATAAAATTGTTATGTAAACATCTTTTCGACTATCTTATACAACATTTCAGCTCATGAAATTAAATTGTTTTATAGCGGTTCTCTATAATTGCTTTGCACCAAGTTCACAACTTTTTGGTTATACATATACAATTGTTTTGTAAGCCCATATTTCCGCTTTATAAAATAGTTATATAGATATAATTTTGGGATAATTCCGCATCAAGAGCAATTTACATGTAAAGGAAACTGTAAAGTAACTATTGTGTAACATTGAAAAAGGCTTGGATAATAAAAATTATATAGAGCTATTATAAAACAAAACATATATTTAAGGATAGTGTTGTCCCTTTAAATATATTTATAAAACAAAATGAAAACAACAACACACATCATTGTTTAATCTTTCTTGTTCGAACTATTTGAATGTTAGTTTGTGGTCTAAATATGTCAGAAATATGTAAGTGGAGAAAAAATAAAAGAAGTGGTGCTTTTCGAAGAAAAGTAAAGAAATATTATAAAAATATTTAAAAAAAGACTAACATTCAGACTCATTATGTTGTGATAAAAAAACAAAATATTACTTTTGATAATGACATCCACGAAATAAAGATCGAGCCAAATAATGAGAATGAAATATTTAGAAATGACTGGCTTGTAGAATTAGAATTAAATGAAGATGACCTCTTAATATCAGATGTAAAAAAAATGCAGAATTTCGAAAAAATACTAGATCGTGGGCAGTGTCATTGAATATCGCACATTCTGCCTTGAAAGGGCTATTTTGAAAACATATCAGACTAATGACGAAAGTAGGAGATGGCAATTACTAGCATCACGGTTTTGAATTTTGTTTAAGACAGCTTTTGACTGAAATAACGAAAACTCTTTCATTAAATGTGAATATGGATGGTTTACCAATATATAAAAATAGTAGAAATGAGTTTTGGCCAATACTATTTAATATTTATGAGCTGCCAGATGTGAAACCTATGATCATTGGTATATACTGTGGTAAAGGAAAACCAACTGATTTGTCAGCGAACCAAACAATTGCACTGCCAACACTATAAAATAAATTTGCTATATAAAGCTGTAGAAAGAGTTCTTTTTATAGTTTCAACCACTATACAAACGATTAGAACGGTTATTGTTGTTTTATTATTTTATACTTATTACCTAAAACAACTACCGAACAGATTTGTCATTATTTATGCGGAAATGCAGACCGTGCAGACTCCGTTGACCGTTTTGGGTCTACACCAAACTGCGGACTACATCATAGAACCTGTTTTTAGAACAGCAGCGTAGAACACAGTACGAAAAAATTTGTAACTGTGAAGAAGGACAGGGTTGTAGTTAGATAAAATATAATATAAAATAATTTAATAGTGATTATAAAAGGATAAACTTTTTATTCATAGAGTTCAGCTTAAAATATAGATGTACCAGAAGTATATCAAATGTATCGTGTTAGGTCATGGATGTTTTATGAATATTATTTAAAAAATATATTAGGTAGTTTTAATTATATATTATTATCAATGTTATTGGGATAAATATTAAAATATAAAGGTTATTATAGAGGGTGTCACAAAAAATTTATTAAATAATAAGTTAATTCCGCATCACTTGGAAATTCATAATAAAGTATTAAATTTTATAAAATATAAATGGAATACAAGAAAAATCGAAAATGATAAAGAGTAAAGTACTTTAAAATTTCAATATAGAATAAAATAATAATTAAACATATTGATAGGATTTGAAAAATATGCTCAAGTTTAGGTCATTGCACTTATTTTTAAGTGCTTTCGATTTACAGAATTCAATAAATATTTTAAAATCAATATGCGGATTGGAAACTTTTGAATTTTAGTAATGCTTGATTCTGAATTTCCAAGTGTTCCAGAACTTTGTATCAAGAATACAAGTAATATTTTTGTAAAATGTGAGGTAAACTTTTTGGAACACATTGTAAGTTTTAAGAAAATTAAATAAATGTTTTGAATCTCATAGTTTAAGTGCATTAGTGATTATGAAGAAGAATTAAAACTTCTATTTAATAATATCTACAAATAAAAATAATATTAAAAGTATTTTATTAATATCTATATATGTGTTATTTAGCCTGTACATTTTTAGATGTACACAATGTATATATATAGCCTCCTTATTCCATCTCCCACATGTCACGTGATCTGGTAAAACAACAAATTAAATGTAAATGGCCCTTTTTATAGTTATTATGAAATAGTGACATCTTAACTGTCATACTCATCAAATATTTTAATTTATCTGTGAACAGCAAAGTTTTTTAATAATATTTGTCATAAATATTTTTTCAGTAATTTATCACATTTTTTTTTTTTTTAATAAATTGACAACGTCGAAGTATTTAAAAAACCTTGGTATTGAACGTAATATTTTACGCTAAAATCAATGGTGAAAAAATATGCAGGGTGAGTCATTTAAAAAACCATCGACGTTTAAGTTATCCCTATTTCATAGTATTTTAGAAATATGCAAAATAGAAAATTTAATTTTTATTTCAAACATTTTATATGAGAATATAATATTGGATTTTTTCACAGGTACAATTATTGTAAAAATGTATAGTAACAATTAATTCCTAAACACTATCACTCGCTTGAAAGAAGCGTGACAAAGACAACAATTTATCATAATTTTTCTCCAGAGCGGTGTTTTGATGGATTAATAATTTAATGTTAACATAATTGACTACTAAATTATTTCTTAATATGTAGTTCTATTTGAAAATGTTTGCATGTTTTAAAAATTATAAGAAATCAATGAAGATCCTTATTGGATATACAATTATATTTTTCTTCTTAAATACAACCCTGAAATAATTGTTGCACGAGATAAAATTACTCTCGTTTTGTAAGAATGATTAGCACAGCTTAATTGTCGTATAACAGTTGTGTTTGTTGCAAATATATTTTATTAAGAAGACGCCATATTAAAATAACGTCCTACACGTCTAAATAGCCGCCATGTTGAACTAAAATGCAAGACATTTCTAAAATTAAAAATATTGAGAGTATTCCTAGTTTTTGAGATAAAAGCCACATTAATCCGATACTTTTTTTTATTATAAGTAAATTGGAGAATTCTTAATACTAAAAAAAAAAAAATGGATAAATTTTATTTTCGTTTTTGATTCAAAATTTGTTAGAAATACTCATTAAACTCGTGGCGCATTAAATTTTTGTATTATTTGTGATATATAAATAACAGTAATTTTTGCTTCGCATGCAAAAACGACTTTACTATGGGCAGAACACCATTTTCCTAAACCACGTTATATAGATTACTTCTTAGATATCCACAGTCATTTTTCTATCACTGTCAATTTATTCTTTACGATAGATAGTAAATTGGGAATTATTTTGTTTCCTCCGTATACATTTAATAAATTATTCAATTTTATTGATGTTGCCCAGTGCAACACAACTTCAACAACCTATTTGACATTTCAGAAACTATTTAAAAGCAACTATAAATGTATTCTATAATATCTATATTTTTGTTTTATAAATAGCGCATGCCTCTAACTTTGTAAAACAGTTATAAAAGTGTTATAAAACAATTTTATTAAGTCAATGGAAATGTGTAAGTAACTATCCGGTAATTGTATTCAACAGACCGTATACAATTTCCAAATAAACTAAATTGTTCTTTAAGACTGCGCCCATTTTGTGTTTATTACTGCTGTAAGAATGTTTCGAAAATGTTTTTTGCTAATATTCCGTTTTATAAATTTTGTTTTGTAAACATTCTTTCAGCTTTTATAAAATATCAAATTGTTACTTGGGATATATTGAAATTTGAATGTAGAATACAATATTTGATATGAAGAAAGTAAAACGCAGAAGGCCAAAGTAAAAAAACTGAAGGTTTTTTTATATATTTTATATACATTATAATTATGAAAAAGTCTACCTACTGTCCACAACGTATCCAACAAGTTCCTGGTCATCCTCACTCCCAAAATTATATATTTCGGGATATTTACAACTTGCTAAATCATAATTTTATTAATATTAATATTTTCAAATTTAAATTTCTCTCTTCATTTTGGTTCAACGGTTAAACAACTTGAACTTGAAAAAAATATGTTCCTCTATTAAAAAAAAAAATGTGAAAACACTGCTGAACAAAAAAAATATAGAATTTATTCCAACCTATACGTCCTTATGCACTGTATAATATACTTACCCAGAGGTTAAAGGTATTAAATACTAAGGTTTGTAATTAAAATTGTATTAATAGGGAGTTGGTGGCTCAGTGGTTATAGTTTGGACTTGCGAATCGAAGGGTCACCGATTCAAATATCACCGATAGCCGTTTTTTTTTTAAATTTAATGTATTTAAAAATAATTCTGAATTATAGGTAGGATTCACTCCGCCTATTCACTGTTGGGTTCTAAAAGTGGCGCTTGGAAACAGTTACAAGACCTCTCTGTAAGGGTGCAGGAGTATCAGAGTACTAGCACTCCTGCACTATGGAGTAATAGACTACTAGTACACTCCATTACCTTTATAGAATACGAGGCTAATGACCTAAGTTGTCGTAGCCGAAGACCAATAAAAAAAATATTAATACAAATAGCCGGGGAGCTAGTAACACACATTCCATTAAGTGTTTGATGCACTTTAAAATTTTGTAATTTGAAATCATTTGGATGAAAAAGCAGATATACCTGTGTTGGCTAGACCCACCCCTGGACACCAGGTACTGCGAATAATAGAAAGGGGTCGTAAAATATGACCCAAAAAAAGTGTTTGATTCAGAGACCAACAAACAACAATTGAAAGTTTAGGTAATTCTAAAAATACTAGTAATTTGGGAAGACACTTTTGAGAGGGTTTATAATTAATAAATCAACCCCAAAGTTGATTTTTTTTAAATATGATTTGAAGGGTTTGATTCACGCTGAAATTTTAATAGCGTTTTAATTAAATATAGAAAAAATTAATTCCAAAAAGGCAGACACTTTTTCCGGGGTTTAATTGCCGACCAACATAAAAATGAATGAACCTCGTTATGCGCCACTATGCATTGAATAAGTATATACTTTTTAGAAACTAAACATTTTAAATTACCAAGACTGTGAAATAATAAAATAATAATATTTTTCCTTTTTTTTTTAGGAAAAAAAAAAACAAAAAAAGTTTCGGGGCTCGAACCACCAACTTGCTATCCACACTATCCAAAATTTGATAGTGTGGATAGCAAGTTTTATTTTGTGTAATCCACTGCATAATATGCTTCTTATAATATTCTAGATTTACCAAATTTTAATATTTTATGTAAATGAATAAATCAAATACGGATGGTTTTGATAGGTAGGTCAGAAAAATTATTTATTTTCAAAAATTTAAATTGCTCTGGTTGAATTAACAATATCACCAACTAACCTTACTTTACCTTATAAGTCAAGAAGTATGTGTACGCTAGTGGAATATTACCTCATATTTTGCATGTATCGGTATATATATATAATTTTAAAATGTATGCAAATAACTTACCTAAGCATGTCTCAGAGTTGGGTAGTATCCGGATACTTCTGTATCCGGATACAGTATCCGGATACTTTATGTGTATCCGATAGCTGTATCCGGATACTTTTCAAATTTTGTATCCGGTATCCGTATCCGTGACCAAATTTGTAAGTATCCGGATACCGGATACTTTTTTCGGCATTCGGATACTTTTAAATTATTTACCATAATCGTAACTGATCCAATCCATATTATCTCTATTAAAATATATAATCGAAATACTTTAAGCTACCATGTAAAATTAGAAATAAAATACGTGTTTTTCTATATTATAATATTTAAGACATAATATTGCAATTGAATCGGTCATTTGAGAAACAGCACATATTAGTTGTAGATCATTTTTCAAAAAATAAGAAAAAGTGAAAATCTCAAAACATGGTTAAAAAATAGTTTTGTACACTTTGCGTTTAAAACTTGCTCTATTTTGGGTATAATTCAATAATTATAATATTGTATTTTTGTAATAAAAACAAAATGGCCAAACGTTTTTTAAATGACCGATTCAATTGTGTCTTAGAATTTCGCATAAAATGTGTAAACAAAATCCATTTATATCGCTTGAGAAATAAAAATCAAGCATAGGAGAATAGATTCCTTTTAATAGAAAAAGAGTAGAAATTTGGAATTTAAAGATAGTTAAGGTAATTTCAGTATCTATTTTGTTTAAAATTCAGTTTTTTAAAAAATGGTATAATGAAAAAAAAATATCTCGGAAAATCAGCTTGGATAAAATGTAAAAATAAAAGAGAATATAGAATTTCGTGTAAAATGTCTCTCCCAAATTTCATTTAACTCGCTTAACAAATAAATATAAATAAAATCAGCGGGGTATTACTTCCATTTAATAAAAATATTAAAAGTAAAGTGATATAATAATAGCTAGATGATTGTATGTTATGTTATAATGTACTCATACATGTATGACTTTGTTGCTCATACTGTTACTGATCATGTGTTATTAATGTCATCAACATCAATAAAGTATACAGATCTGACAAGATCAAATATACGAGCCTGCTTTGTCTATGCAAGAACGAAACATTCAGCAATCTCACTCCTCCTCCTTTCGACCCTCTCGACTCTACCAAGTACCGCTCGTCGGATGATCCACAAAAAATGGATTGTCGAATACATCTGACACTGACGATAATATCGAAAGGTTGTATAAACATGGCAAGCCGCGCCAACAACGAGCTTATTTCTTTAGATTTATATGGACACGACACTGGCTGATTTTTGGCGCGGTTAAGGCGCGACTAGTTTTATTTACACGTACCTTTATGTTTTATTGTTCATTTTGTTTTAATGTTTTATAATCACAGAATAAAAATAATACACAATTTAATGAGTAGTTTTTTCCTGTTTCTATTATATCGCTTTCCATTTTCGATAATTTATTTATGCCTAGTATTGTTTATTGTTACTCGTAATCAATCTTATTGTATACTTGTATCCGAGTACTTTTTAGGTGAAAGTATCCTAAAAAGTATCCGTATACATTGTAAGTATCCGTATCCGGTACTCGGATACTTTTTTTCTGTATCCGACCCAACTCTGGCATGTCTTACTTGTTAGAACAACAATTGTATATCACTGGATTACACTACAGTTAAATAACATATCAAATAAAATAAACTACAAATTAAAACGAAACCTAAAACAACCATTATTGTCATATAGCTTTTATTATTAGAAATCCTTTAGAGCTTTTGGATACCTTCTAACTGGACTCTGACGAAATTAATGGTAAACACAATAGAAAAGTACAGTAGTCCTGACATTGATGATTTAAACATTGTCACAAGTAGGTACTTAAGCATTAATGAAATAACTTGATAATATATTAAGCAATGTTACAGTGTCTGGATGTGAAATTTTATTTATTAGTCGTTGGGCAGACGATAAACAGAATCCATGGTTTTATTTCAGATGAATTTAGTTAAATTGTTCGCGTACTTTTTGACATGATTTTATTATTTCATTAAGCTGATAGAATAATAAAATTCAGTGGAATTAGGAGGTGGATAGTCTATTCAACAGTTACTGGCTAACTTCTTGAGTTGGGGCTCAAAATTCATTGCAACAAGTTGAAGCTTGTATGAAATACATACGCATAATCGAGATTTTTAGTGTTTTTAACTACATATTATTTTTACTGAGGACTAATTAGAGAAGTGCTATCTGCTTATAAAGCACTAACCATTTGTTTGGTAGATTAATAACAAGTTATATTATTTAATTAAAATAGGCTTTTTCGCCCCTGGTCCCTTTTACATTATTGGTATTACTAATTTAAATACTTTAAATAGCTCAATTCTGTTCAGAGGTAACTGATATTAAACATGGCCAAATCTTAAAAGACATGTAGATAATACAGTAATGATTATTTTAAACATTTGGCTTCATTCCTTCCTTGTCTAACAGACAAATCCCTATGTGCTTTTTATGCAACAAAGTTTTAAGCAATGATGCTATGAAACCATCCAAGTTAAGAAGATTTCACACTGATAAAATAGGTAAAGATTTAAAATACTTTTAAAAATTCAGAAGAGAACAACAATAAGTCAATAGGCTTCAGTGTTATTCGGAGACACATAGTCAGACGGGCCCAGGAGAAAAAAAAAACAGTGGGCAAAATATTCGCTTCAACGGCACAAATAGATGATAGTTTGCGATACTCGATACTTAAAGAAAAATCTGGAAAAATCACATACTATCGGAGAAAAGTTAATATTACCAGCCGTTGAAGAAGTTTTAAAAACTGTATTACAAAAACCTGCATCTGATTTAACAAAAAATTCCTTTAAGCAACAATACAGTTCAAAGGCCTATTGATTAAATGAGTTGTGTAATTGAAAGCTTCTTGTGTAATTTTTTGCAAACAACCATTTTCTCTATACAGATGGACGAGCTACTTTTCGCGATAATTTTGACAGCTGACACTAAAGGCGAATCAATATTTAATGTTTTGAAGGATAACTTCATGTAGAAAGCATAACCTTTATCAAATATAATATCAGTAGCAACGGGTGGGGCACCTACTATAGTTGGGCACTACAGTGGATTTGTTAGGTACCTAAACCAAAATGTACCAGAGGTGTTAGCAATACACTACGGTACTATAAAAAATAGGTATTACGCTGACTGATACTAGACGTCACGGTGACGTAATGTGGTGGAAGGCGTGGCTTTAACGAATTTGACGTATCAGCTGAACGAAAGCAGCGCGCGAAAATAAATAATAATTAGGTCATCGCCAATTAGATAAATCGGATAACCATATTACACACTTGCAGTTACAAGGTGATAGTCTAAATTTGATAAAACCGAAGTCCATATTTCCAAATTTTCCTAATTGTCACATATAAACTGCCAGGAAGATGATGTTTTAACTTACCTTTAACATTTAAATGCCCTCTATGCGGATTTAGAAATGAGGTTTGAGGATGTTTTGAATATGGTAATACAACAATGGATAATCAATCCATATTCGACGTTAAAAAAACAAATGTCATATTACAAGAGGAACTGATCGGAATAAGCACTAAGAAGAACTTAAGGTACAGTCACAGTTTATTGCTAAAGAATCAGTTCGTTCACTCTGCGTCGGCACTTTTGATCTCAATGTTCCAGTTTATACACTGATATATGACAACCGTCTTTATTCAAACTACGGTCTTTTGCGCATCCTGAATTTGTATCCCTGGAGTGGATGTTATTTTGGAACATCCAACTGGTCCGAGTGAGCTAACTGAGTCTTTAGCAATAAACTGTGGAACAGTTTAGAAACGGATATCAACTATTCTAGTTTAAAAAAGATATACCTGTTATGCATTTTGCATTATGGATTATCGCAGTTGCCAATTTTATAACAAAAAAAAAAAAAAAAAAAAACGAAACAAATTATCATTATTCATTATCGTTAATCAAGGAGATATAAGATTAAATCTAACTACATTAATGCCAAATATTAAAAATTTATTATCAAAGCACCAGGTTCATACCTCCACTAAAAAGTGTTTATTACTTTCCTATCTGTATACAGATATAAGGAAAGTATAGGAATCATGATTTTTTTCGACCTCGAGTTTTCGACGGATTTTTACGTTTTGAGGTCCCCTGAATCCGTTTTGACTATTTTCGCGATGATGTCTGTGTGTGTGTGTGTGTGTCTGTGTGTCTGTGTGTCTGTGTGTCTGTGTGTCTGTGTGTGTGTGTGTCTGTATAACGCATAACTCACGAACCGATACACAGAAAAACACCAAATTTTAAACTTAAGCTTTGTTTTAGCGTCTTATGAGCTGATTAGATTTTGGGCAGAGTCGGAACATTTGGGGGGGTACTTTATAGGTGGTAATTTTTATATTTTATGGAATATATCTGTTATTTACGTTTGGAGAAGAAAATTCTTTAAATAAAAGTTACTTCTAATATTATTATTTATAATTTTTGTTCTATACAAAATTTTCCTAAAATGGTCCGTATTCGAGAAATTTGACAAAATGTAAAAAAAATATTTTTTTATAAAAATTGTTTAAATAAAAGTTGTTTGTAATATAATTCTCTATAATTTTTATTCTTTACATAATTTCTCTAAAATAGACCGTATTCGAGATATTTGAGAAAATGTGTAAATTTCGAATTTTGAAAAAAACTCAAAAACAGATAAAGAAAAAAACATTAAATTTTAAACTTAAGGTTTATTTCGGCCTGACGTGAAACGATTAGATTTTGGACAAAGTCGGAACATCTGGGGGGGTACTTTATGGGAGGCCGTTTTTATATTTTATGGAATATATCTGTTATTTATGTTTGGAGAGGAAAATTGTTCAAATAAAAGTTACTTCTAATATTATTACCTGTAATTTTTGTTTTATGTAAAAATTTCCTGAAATGGTCCGTATTCGAGAAATTTGACAAAATGTGCAAAATTCTGATTTTTATTATGAAAGTTTTTGAAATAAAAGTTGTTTGCGATATCGATCTCTATAATTTTTGTTTATACATGATTTTTCTAAAATGGACCGTAATGAAAAAATTGTAGGAAATTAAAATTTTTCAGTATTTTCGTTTTCCATGAATATCTATAGAAAAATGTTTCGAGGTAGATGTATGTGGACAATGTATATATTTAGTTTATCCTCTAAACATTTATATAACTAGATAGGAAAGTCATGTGTTGGACACATCAGATTTTTTTTACTTATTCATTTTATGTAAAACATAGTTACTTAATATTATTCTGGTTCGTTTTAATTTCAGTTTCATTAATAAAAAATGTATCATAATTAATATGTGTTTTTTATTGTTTTTATTTTCTTATGCACATCACAGTTAGAAATCAATTAAAATACATTTAAAGTTAATATATTTTCAGAAACGCAATATTAGGAAAGCAGGGGGTGTACGCAAAACCGAAAAAAAAAGACAAGTTGTCTACGAGACAAAAATGTTTGGGACCTCTGATTTAGACTCTCTATAATACTGTCATATAAAAAATAGACGTTCGTTATTTTTTAGATAATCCGTTAAAATGAGAGATGAAACCAAGAGTTTATTTTAATAAATCGTAAGGTGTAAATCAATCTCTTTTAAGTCTAAATTAAAAAAAAAACTTCATATCTACCGAATTTAAGCGAAAACAACTAAACCTCAGTCGATTCCGTCTAGTACACTCCAATTTTTCAAGTTTCCCTGAATCCAGAAAAACTACAGGTAAACGGTTCATTATTTTACCCTTATTCAGACACGTAAAAGAAAATTTTCCAATGGATTAAAAAGCAATTAACAGAATTTTCGCTAGGAAATTTTGCAAATGAAATATTTCAAAGCCATAGTATTCAGTATTAAAAAAGAAAAGAAAAACCCAGTTCTATCTAATGAAAGAAATCTAATATTGAAAAATTTTAACTTCTGCTAAAGAATTTAATTACTATTTTTCTGTGCAAAAGAGCTTTCTACTTAATATGTTTTTCTGATTATTAAGAAAAATATTTAAAAATTAAATATCCTTACACTGAAAACTTTAAAAACGTAACATTTAACTGCATGTTTGAAACAATTAATTATAGTTTGATATTAAATAACTTGATATGAGTAAATAATCCATTCTTTGTAAATGTGATTTTTAATTAAGAGAAAAGAAAACTCGAAAATGATAAAGCAACTAGTTTTTGCCATTATGGGCATCATTAGTCCTGTAAAGCATGTGTGAAAGCTAGACTAGATTGAGTAACTGGCCTGTCTCAGGATAGTTAGTTTTAATTTTTGAAAAATTAAAGTGATCAATTAAGATTGATATAGAATTGTCGTATTTGAAAAATATATTACTAAATATTTTAATATTTGCTACAATTTGGTGTCACCGACATGACACGAACGACCCACTTCGACGCCAAAGTCAGGCCAAGGATGACAACAACATTCAGGTAGGTACACAGCTGAAATTGCCTGAGTTTTGGTGTGAAGGCCATATATTGTAGCTTATACAAGTAGAAGCAATATTTTTTGTAAATAAAAATGTATCAGAATTATCCCACACATATTACCAATTATAAGCTGCACTAACACCCTAAATAGCATCTGAAGTTTGAGTATATTAAAACAAATCCATAATAATTCTTATGATTGCCTTAAAAAAGAAATCATTAAAAGATTTATCATTTCTGATACCAAAAAGGCAAAATAATTAGTGACAGACCATGATCTTGATATACTCAAACCTTTATAGTTGTTGCATTATATGTAGCAACACAGGAATAAATATTAAAGACAGCTTTTCCAACGAAATATTCCTCAAGCGATTACCATCCAATATCGACCAGCTTTAGCAGCTCATAAAAATAACATAACTGTAGAAGATTTAGCTGCGATAGCCGACAATATGATTAAACTATCTGACGACAAGGAAATTAACGCTATTTAGAAAGCAAAAGATTTTACTAAGCATGAAAAATTAGTTTCAAAACTAGCTGATCTCAAGTCTGTAATACAAAAATGTATACGAGGCCAGTCTAAAAAATATTCGACCTTAATTTTTCCCGCGCAAAGTAGTAATTATAAGGCGGCGCCACTGTGCACGGTGGAAGGAGAAACCTTAATGCGCATGCTTGAATTTTTTCACCGCGTTCGCAAGTGCAAGTCGCTGGCTGGTGGTGGCCAAGTAAGGTGCTCTTTTTAGTGTTCGTCGGATTTAGTTTTCTCGCAAGATGACTGAACGAATTGAGCAAAGATACTGCATCAAATTCTGTCAAAAGCTTGGTGATTCTCAAAGCCGAACAATTCATAAGATTCAGCAGGTGTTTGGAGAAGATGCGATGGGTATAACACAAATTAAGGAGTGGTTCAACTGATTCAAAGATAGCCGCATATTAGCGGAGAGTGAGTAGCGTTGTGGCAGGCCCAAAACTGCTCGGAGTGCAGCTAATGTTGAGAGGGTGCGAAGTTTGATAATGGCAGATCATCTTTAGACAGTGCGGGAAATTGCAGAAGAGGTTGGAGTTAGTAGAGATTCTGCACATACAATTTTGCATGAAGATTTGAACATGTACCGGGTGGCTGCGAAATTCGTACTCAAGTTGTTGTCATCGGAACAAAAAGATCTTCGTTTTGACATTGCACAAAATTTTCTGGACACCGCCAACACTGATCTTGGGTTTCTGAACACCGTGATAACTGCAGATGAGTCATGGGTGTACGGGTACGATCCAGAAACAAAAAGACAGTCGTCGCAATGGAAGCATCCGGATTCTCCAAGGCCGAAGAAAGCGCATCAGGTGCGAATCAAAATCAAAGTGATGCTGACTGTTTTCTTTGATGTCCTTGGAATTGTGCATCATGAATACGCACCGGAAGGACAAACAGGGACAAAGGAGTACTATCAAGATGTTCTTCGGCGACTCCGTGACGCAGTTCGGCGCAAAAGACCAGACATGTGGACGGCAAACAACTGGCACTTGCATCATGACAACGCCCCTGCACATTCCTCCCAATTGATCAACACTTTCTTAGCCAAACATGGAATTACAACCGTTCGCCAACCTCCCTACTCTCCAGACCAGCTTCTTGCGACTTCTGGTTGTTTCCAAAATTGAAGACGCCACTGAAAGGATCTTGTTTTGAGAATAGAGAAGAGATAATTCGAAACGCGACGACGGAGCTAAACACCATTCCAAAAGAAGACTTCCAGAGGTGTTTCCAGCAGTGGAAGAATTGGTGGGCTCAGTGTGTGCAAGCACAAGGGGCCTACTTTAAAGGAGATTAGGGTCCCAACTCTGTCAGGTATTCAAACTTTTTTTCTGGCCAAAGGTCGGATACTTTAAGGACAGGCTTTGTATATCCTGCTACAAAAAAAAAACTTAAGCACAAATCAATCCATATATTGTTGGTACAATTAAAAATTCAGTATTAAGGCAGAGAAATGCGTGAGTTCATGCAGCTGGCAAGAAAAAACAAATAAAATACCAGCAACTAACGACGAAAGAGATGCCTGGTGGGACATCAAGTCATCTATTTTGTTAAAGATTTTCAATATAATTTATTATTTTCAGTTAAACCTGGTAGCGAAGTAAGTGTTCAGTTAAAGATTTTTTTAAATAATTATAGGTCTGACCATTTTTTCCCACCTGCAAGCAGCCAATCATTCCAAAATTTCAATTTTTGGACATAAAAACTATGAATTTAGATCTTGCTTTTAAAAATAGGTTCAGTTGGAACTTTATTGTAGCAAATGTGAGGCAATCTGTCATTGGCGCTTACTTTCTAAACCATTTTAAATTTTTGGTAGACATGTGTAATTTATAACCTAATTGCAAAATGAACAACTTTTGCGTAAACGGCATAAAGAACATATCAAACCACTCTTCAATGTACAATTGTTACACTTGATATAAAACCAAAAATAAAAAAATTATAATCAAATTTTGCATCAATATTGTCACAAATTCCAATTAATAAATTTTTCGAAATTCTATATCTTTATATATTTATATTTATTAATTAATTAATTCATAACAGTTACATTTATTTAAAATTCCAGTAATATAATAATTTTGTAACAAAATACTAAACAATTCTCAATTTTTATAAGATATTTCCTTTCATGTTTAACAATAATAAAATTTGCTAATTTTGCTGATTTCACAAACTCTGGAAACTACAAATCAAATATTGTTAGTTGTATTAACTTGTTGAATATGCAAAATCAGCAAATGAGTCTTAAAGGTAAATGTTCTAACAAACAGTAGGTAGTCAGGAAAGTCCGGAGTCCAGAGCAACATCTAAAAAGCTCCGCCGATTTTTACTTAAAATAAATAACTTAAAATAAAATAAAATAAAAAAGAACATGTGGACGTGCCCCAAACAAATAATGCGGTAAGCACAAACCTTTTTATAATTATTTTTGTATATGTCTATTTAATAAGTAAATCCCTGGAATAATAAAAGTGTTAATTTTGATTAGTGACTTTATAATTATTTTTGTATGTCTATTTAAATTATTTATTTCTGGATTAATAAAAGTGTTAGTTTTCCTCAGTGATTTTAATTTCTTTTTTCCAACAAGCAGTAACAGTTAAATTAAATTAATAAGTACTCCTCACCAGGTTATATTTTGGGTCGACCGGACTTTATCCAAACCTTGGAGAAGTCCGAGCTACCCGGAATATAGCGTGGCGGGCTAAAGCTGGTCGTGGCTTTGTCAGATAAATTCTGAGCTACCCTAACCCCTAAAAAACTACCCTGAAAAGCCACGACGTGACAATATTAAATAAAAAAAAAAAATTCTGGATCCAAACATTATACTATTCATTACATAGAAACAAAAGATCCGTCTGTTTTTATAAAATCTCGGCGGTTATTACCAAAAAAACTAAAATTGCACAAGAGTTTGATACTCTTCTAAACTCGAAATTATTTGCCCCTGTTCGAGCAACTGGTCCTCACCACTCTACGTGGTCCCTAAGTCTAACTGCAGTTGAAGACCTTGCCAAGATTATAGAGCTCTCTACAAACACACTATTCAGGATCAGTATTCAATTCCCCACATTTATAATTTCGTTGCTCAATTAGATAACACATCAATATACTTAAATCTTTCCAAGGGAACATGCTGAAATCAATATTATGGTGAATACCAGATTTTTCGTAGAATATATGTCAACTTATTAGACATAAAGTGTAGGACACTATAAATCAAAAAAAGTTAGCCTGTGCACAAAAAGTAGTCTGAAAATTGCTAAAATTAATCAATTTCAACACTACATCTTTTATTTTCAAAGAATTCCCTTTAAATTTTTCATCAGTTATCTTAGTTTGTGATATAAGTCGTAAAAAACCTCGTCCCTTTTTTCCAAAGAAATTCAGAAAAGTTAATTTCGACACTCTACATAATGTACCATATCCTGGATTAAAAAACTCTTGTAAAATTCCACTACATCTGGCCTCATATAAATAAAGACGATAGTAAGTGAATAAAAAGTTGTTTGTGAACCAACATTTCTAGGCATATAAAATCACAATATGGTTAGTTTAGTAATTCTAGTGATCGTTTTGATAATATACACATTGACATCATTGGTCCCTTACCAATCTCGAAAGGCAGCATACATTGGTATAATTAACGTATTTTATACGTAATTCTCGTTTAAATTTGGTATTGGTTGATTCTGTATACGTTTACAGTTTACGAATATTATACATACCGTATTTTAAATGATATACGTTTTTTTGGACGTCCTATAGTATATAACTGTAAATTATTCTACATTTATATATAGTTAACAATGTACGACTATTTTTTGTTTGCGATGAACGATTTGTAGACACTGTTCTTAAATATATATTTAGGTTTATTTAAATTAAATCCATACAAATTTATAAAATATTATAATATGTATTTTTTGTTAAACTACCGTTTAAATTTCTTCTTGGTTGATTTCCTAAACGTTTAACATCTACTGATTCTCAACGACTAAATTAAACTTTTTTTTGTGGATACTAGTTATTGTATATTAAACATTTCCAGTTGTCGATAAACTAGTAGACAGTAAATAATATGTATATATTTAGGTTTATTCACATTAAAAGCTTATTGGTATATCTATTTTTATTACTTCCTTATTTTTTAAAATTATTTTACCTGTAACATTTATAAAAAATTTCCCATACACACGGAACTATTTGATAAGGCGGATGGAATATGGCATACTAGGGCTACGATTTTTACTTTCCTATCTGTATACAGATATAAGGAAAGTATAGGAATCATGATTTTTTTCGACCTCGAGTTTTCGACGGATTTTTACGTTTTGAGGTCCCCTGAATCCGTTTTGACTATTTTCGCGATGATGTCTGTATGTGTGTGTGTGTGTGTGTGTGTGTGTCTGTGTGTGTGTGTGTGTGTGTGTGTGTGTGTGTGTGTGTGTGTGTGTGTGTGTGTGTGTGTGTGTGTGTGTGTGTGTGTGTGTGTGTGTCTGTGTGTGTGTGTGTGTGTCTGTGTGTGTGTGTGTCTGTATAACGCATAACTCATGAACCGATACACGGAAAAACACCAAATTTCAAACTTAAGCTTTATTCCAGCGTCTAATGAGCTGATTAGATTTTGGGCAGAGTCGGAACATCTGGGGGGGTACTTTATAAGTAGTCATTTTTATATTTTATGGAATATATCTGTTATTTACGTTTGGGGAAGAAAATTTTTTAAATAAAAGTTACTTCTTATTTTATTATCTATAATTTTTGTTATTTACAAAATTTTCCTAAAATGGTCCGTATTCGAGAAATTTGACAAAATGTAAAAAAATATTTTTTTTTATAAAAATTGTTCAAACAAAAGTTGTTTGTAATATAATTCTCTATAATTTTTGTCCCATAGATAATTTCTCTAAAATGGACCGTATTCGAGATATTTGAGAAAATGTGTAAATTTCGAAATTTGAAGAAAACTCAAAAACGGATAAAGAAAAAATCAATAAATTTTAAACTTAAGTTTTATTTCGGCCTGACGTGAAATGATTAGATTTTGGACAAAGTCGGAACATCTGGGGTACTTTATGGGAGGCCGTTTATATATTTTATGGAATATATCTGTTATTTATGTTTGGAGAAGAAAATTGTTCAAATAAAAGTTACTTCTAATATTATTATCTATAATTTTTGCCTTATGTAAAAATTTCCTGAAATGGTCCGTATTCGAGAAATTTGACAAAATGTGCAAAATTCTGATTTTTATGAAAATTGTTGAAATAAAAGTTGTTTGCGATATCGATCTCTATAATATTTGTTCATACATGATTTTTTTTAAATGGACCGTAATGGAAAAATTGTAGGAAAAGTACTAAATTTAAATTTTTCAGTATTTTCATTTTCAATGAATATCTATAGAAAAATGTTTCGCGGTAGATGTATGTGGACAATGTATATATTTAGTTTATCCTCTAAACATTTATAGAGATGCTGCAATAGGTTGTACACAATAAACGGAAAAAGCCTGTAATAACTAGATAGGAAAGTCATGTGTTGGACACATCAGATTTTTTCTTATTTCTACTCTTGCGTATGCGAGTATTGGGTAGTGTAGTTTGCTGTGGCATGTAGCATGAGGCATGTGGCATGTGGAAATGTTGTGTAGGTCGTTCTACCATACTCATTTACGTATACGTGTTCAAAGATATTAATTAAAAGTATAGGTAAGTTTATATTAATGTTTTATTTTAGCTATTCCTTCAAGAATTCCTGCACTTTACAACTGCTGTTTTATAGGTAGGTACAGTATGTAAGTTGCTTATAGAAATTCTAAAACATAACCTTACTTTCTAACTTTTGTTTCACTTATTTTTTATGTGTTTTGTTTAAGCCATCTATTTATTCCTATCACATTAATTTTCCATATTTTATTCGTTAGTTGATTTTTATTTCATTAAATGTCGAAAATAGCCCTGGGTGTGGTTATAATTCCATTTTGCCGAAAGTACGCCTGATCTGCATCGGCAGAGTAAACGTTAGGAATTGTAACTGCCATGAACATTATGAAATACCTTCTGAGGAACCCAGTTGCCATTAAATTTAACCGGGCAGGCCGTGATTAGCAACCAATAAAAATTGTAACGTTACGGTGGTTGTTTTTGGTAAGTTTCTTTTAACAATGATATGACCTTTATAATAAAAACGGTTCTATTGCAGAAGCCATAAGACATACCTATAGGAATGATGGTGTACCTACCAAGCGATTTAACAGTCCGAACCATTAAATGTGACATACAAGACTGGCTTAAACATAGCTATGGAGCGTCTGGAACAACACATCAAAGTGATGACTTAAGATTTTTATTTTGATATATATATTGTTTGTTTTATTTGTTAAAGAAAGATCCTGTTGAGTTCGTCATTTAAAATTTTATTGTTTATTTTTTTAAATAAAATATTTTTCTATACATAACGTAATAAAAAAAATGTTTTTTAAGTAGGCCATTTCCGGCCAAACTAGAAACACGATGAATATACGTTTCTAGCGCGGAGATTTTCACTAGTAATACCACTAGAGGTCAAAAAATTTCCTGATATTAATTTGACCTCGCGTGGTATTCGGTAAGAAAATTCCACGCCGAATTATGGTTGAAAATTAAATATTTTTAAAATTTATTTTTCGTTTCCCAACAATGCAAATTATTTTCTCCAAGTCACCAGTGAAACCAGTAAAAGGTGTTGTCGCCTTGATTGTTGAGTTGTCATGGTAACTAAGTGAGACCCTAACCTCGAATATAATTTCAGTTTTGACGTAAAAAAATGTTTCGCTGCAATTATTTAGGCCTTCAAATTGCTTATTTCTACTCATTGTAGTTGCATGGGAATACCATTTGAAAATAGAAAATAGTATATTCTTTAATTTTACGTAAGTTTTGAATAACTACAAGTGGTAGAAAATTGTTTTTCTGCGTTTTTATTAACATGCGTTATGAGCGCTTTAAAATGGTATGAAATTCATAACCAGCATCAGCAAGCATCAATCGTAGAAGGCTGTGATCATTGTATTTTGACAGTTCAAAACATTAAATAACTCGCGTTTTGTTGCGATAAAGAATATTGCACAGCAAGTAAAACCAACAAAATTACCTATTTGCTTAAAAATGAATCGATTTGAAAATCATACGCTATGCAAAATATGCGTGAAATTGTCTGATGTAATGATCAATCATTGCACCATGACTTACTTACTCGGATTAATAGAGGATTGTGGCTCCAACTTGGAAAACGAAAATTTGTTCCGAATTGTCCACGAATATTTGCACCTAAACTACGCAAAATTCAAAGTGCTGAATGGAAAAAAGGTGAATAAATTAGTGTCTAAATATTATATATATTTTATTAGACATAGACACATAATTCAAAGCATCCTAAGTCCTGCATTTTCGCCATTAAGAAGAAAAGAAGTGGCCGAAGAATATAGAAAACACCTTAGCATTGTAACTAAAATGTATCAAAACTAAACCTATTATGTGAACAAATAAAAACCAGTCTGTCAAAAATGGTCTGTTATTGTAAACGTCAAAAAATTTCCAGTATAATTCGCTGTTGGGTACCCCACGAGAAAAAAATTTCCACTAAAATACCTTCGTTGCCATGGTGTGATCTGTCAAAAACACGTATTTTGATTGGTTCAAAATTACAGGTGTGGAATTTTCACGAATATATTTTGTAGTACATCCACCGTATTCACACGTATGGAACACTAAAAAGGTTCACCAAATAATTAAAAACAACTTACTGTAATGGGTAATTTCACATTAAAGTGTGTTGTCTTGTTCCAGTGAAAAGGTTTTTTAACAAGTTTTTTTATTAAAAAACTTTAACTTATTAGTAGTGATATTAATTTATAATATCGAAATTAAACTGACACTACAAACATGTAGTGAACAGTCTCAGCTTATTGTAAGTAGTAACTTTAGATTTATTTGGTTCATTGTTACTATTTTCCAACATTATTTTGTAGTCTACCCTTTTGATGGAAATGAATAATAAATTTCCAAAAGTTTGGATGAAGTAACAAGAGTTTCCTTTTACATCTTATTTGCTGAATTCCCCAATAATTGATTTTACCGTAGTTTTAGGTACGCTTTTCTGAACACTTTATATTATTGAGTTTATAGTTGAACAACTAAAACGATTTTTTTTCAATTTTTCGTCATCGTTTTGACTAACTTCACATTGACGTTTGGCATTAATTATTGATACGTTACTCTGGCAATATTGAATTTTTTTAGTTAAATCGGGAGCATGCAGTTTTTTTAGACACATTTTGTTTTGGAATCTATTGAAATTAAGGAGGATTGTCATTGTTTAGTTCTTTAATTGTGTTAAATAATCAAACCAATATTTTCCAGAAAGTTATAAAAATAGCACACCAATGAATAATATATATTATATTTCAATTTCACCAGTTGCAGCATTAATGTAATGGACATTGCATGGAATTGTTTATTCTATTTTCTCAACCAGTTATATGGATTTTTCTCTGGACATTTTTTAACTTTGTCAGGTACTAATCAGAGAATATTAAATAACTTTAAATTCCACCTTTAATGTCCTTCTTGGTCACTTAGAACCGACTGATACCATGGTTATTTCAAATGGGCTATTCAGTTCCCTGTAGGTATTCTACAATATGCTTTCCCTAGGAGATTGTCGAAACACTTGCTTCTGCTAAAGACGTCCATAGTACAAGTAAAATAGCTTTTGATTTCATAAACGTTAAGTAATTAAGACATGTTTACATATCTCTTACTCTGCAGTTCAAACTTAAACGCTGGCAGAGCTTGGCTATACTATTATAACAAACTCTTGTTTGTTCAATATCCACATAATCATTTCTATTTAATCTAAAGACAAGAAAAATCACAAATAATCATTTCCAGGATAATTAGTCAAACAAATTCTACCCAACGTTTTTTCTTATCACCTCATGGAGCAATAAATTAATAAACTCATCCTAAAATATTTATCATCCGATAAAACGTACAGTTTTTTCGAAAATAGAACAAATATCGTTAGCAGGCATTCGAAAATTAGCCCGTACAAAGACTTCTTATGTCTCTAGATAAGGACTCAAAGTGTGAAATAAAAAATTATGAAATGTAAATAATAAATAACACTAAATTAATAGGATTATCAACGTGTATGTGTGTGTGTGCAGACTTCAAATATTTGTTTTATGCACCAAAAAAGTTAAATAGTAGATAGTTAAATGACAGCACATACAGGATACAGAGTGTATCAAGCAATACGTAATATTTATAGATAATACAAATGATTTCCTATATAAAGCTATTATCGTTTATTTCAAAAAAAAAATTTTATTGTATAATCATATCAATCTATCAAGCTTCTCTATTTAATTCCATCTATGGAATTAAGTATTTTGGTCTAACTTCATTCTAATTGATAAGGTTGGTTTTTATAAACAATAATCGCCAAGAGATTGGTATTTATTTATTTTTTATTTA
This sequence comes from Psylliodes chrysocephalus, assembly GCA_927349885.1. NCBI lineage: Eukaryota > Metazoa > Arthropoda > Insecta > Coleoptera > Chrysomelidae > Psylliodes > Psylliodes chrysocephalus. The sequence goes on from OV651815.1 coordinate 3,122,471, forward strand.
TTTGGACACAAACAGGACAAACCCTAGAAATATACAGAAAAAGATTAATTAATCAAGAAAAGTTTAACATTAAAAATATGCTACAAATTAAATGCAAGGTACTTAGGTATCTGTAACTAGCAATACAAGTGAACAATTATTATGTTTTAAAATATAAATTAAATTTAGATTCTAAAAAAGTATGTCACAAATGTAAAAAGTGAGCTTTGAGTGCATCTGTAACATTAATAAAATTGCAGAGAAAAATATCAATGTCAACAGTATTCGTTAGTAGCCCTATGAAGGGGCGAATTTAAATGTAAATGTGTTGATGCCTGATTTACGAAGAAAGTATAATAATTTCTCGTATTATAATTAATAATAACAATTCGAATAAGATTTATTATTTCAATACAAACTGTTGTATAAAATGGTACACAACCTAATGTATACTAAAAAAACTTACCGGTAGAAGCTGGTTCGTTCTCGAATAATAGGACTGAACCACCTATGGAAAGAAAATAGAAGTGATAGAGAGAAAGGTGGTTATTACTAACACTCAAAACGGCAAAAGAAATATCGATAAAAAGTGAATTATAAGACAGTAATTTGTTGCTTCTCACGTTCAAATTAATTCGCAACTGCCTTTAAAATTTGTGAAATGTGTGTAGGTATGTCTTTTGAACTGAGATGGCCCCATATAAGTGGGCAACACTAAATGTCGAAACAAAATTAATTCTGTTATTTAAGATCTTATGGATGAACATGACATCGGCTATTTGTCTACTTGGCAAGATGGTTATCTTCTATTTGTTAAGTTCTAATTTTATATGGCTTATGGAAGATACATTTCGTTGAGATACAGTCCATTATTCGCTTGAGTGGAAGTATATAAAGCTCATCCTGCAAAGGTTATATCTCACCTCACTAGAACCTTCGTAAAGTTCTATTCTAACCGTGCGGAGTCATACCTTTGTCATCAGAGCAACCGTCTTGATGTAAATATCATGCTTAGTGAGTCTAAGAATAACTCCTATGGTTTACTCGGCTCCTGTTATGCTCAGACAGGCTGTTTTTTAATTTGTTTTAGGCAATCGTTTGGTTTTCGATACCCAGACAACAACCGCGCCGTATATTGGCATAAGTCTTATGATGGTTGTGTAAGTCCATGTGACGACTTTGGGGGAGACCCAGGTGCGCCCGATGGTTCGGCATTCTTTCGCCGAGTACGTTTTCACAAGTTCCTATTTGTAAAAGGAACAAGTCATCTGCATACGCTATTGTGTAGAGACTGTCAATATTGAGGCGGCTGATGAAGATGTTGAGGAACATGTGTCACTTTAGAAGTTATAGCACCCATCCCTGTAGACATACCCTCGCAATCAGTCCTCTTATATTCACATCTTATACGCTTAAGTTTACTTCTCGCTTTGAGAGCGTGCTATGTATCTATCTATCCATTTAGTAACCGTCTGTGGAACTTTCCTGTTGGTTAGTGAGTGTATTATCTTGAGGAAGGTGGTTTTGTCAAGGAAAACATCCAAGGAGGAATCCTCATTGTCCAATGATCTCTAAATTCGGCAAGCGAGATTTATTACTCTTTGAGTTTTGTGGTTCTTGCCATATTAAAGAATTTCTTAATCATCTTCTTTAGGTAATCCAACTCGTTACACCACCATACAGTAGTAATCTGGACCAGTCTCAGGGAACAGAGTTTCTTATAGACGTTGTTTATTGTGCTTTAGATAGTATTCCAGTACTTTTCAAAAGAATTGTTATTGTTTGGTGTTTCGGCCTCAACCTCTCTTAGAGCCTCTTTAAGAAGGTGGGCCTAGGTTGCCCTGTCCAACTTTCTAGGATTTCGAGATAATGTGGAGGTCGGCTACAGCAAATTTATTTTGAATATTAACCAGCGGTGGTCTGATATCAAAATGTTATCAGACACTTCCGCCAATTTAGAATAGATTTATAAATACCAGTTGTGGATAAGTTTTTGACTGCGAGAGTTTAAAAATGTTGGTGTAGGGCCCTAATTTAAAATACAATAATTTTTGTTATCTCTATAATCGTAAAATGACTTACCTCTAGCGGTGTTATCCTTACTGTTTCAACTGTATTGATGAGAATTTGAGTCACGCAACCTATTTATGGTATTGAAACACCTTGTATGTGATTTCAAAAATAAACAGTTATCTAAAACTGGGGTGAGTTCAAATCCAAAAAATTCAAATGGAGATCACAGAAACAATTTTTATTCAATAGTAATAATACAGAAGAAAATTCATCTATATTTCCTTCTCTATCTGCTTTCCTATCTTCTATTAGTGTCTTTTTCTCCTTGTATTACACTTGTATATTATTACTTCATTTTCCTATTTACTTTAATAAACATTTGTATTTGTATTATATATTTCAAATAATATTCCAAATGTCTACTCTTTACATCCCATATTCTCATACAACATTGTACTATTTCGCACAATTTCTCAAACCTTACCAAATTTAATTTCTCCAAAATTCTCCTGTTTATTACTTCTATAGTATTCTGAATCATAGCTAGCCTACGTTGAAGAGGACCACGATTTCAATCAAACAATATTTCTAACCTGGGTCGAGTTCAATTCCCAAAAATAAAATGTTTTAGCTTTTTATGGAATTTCGAATTTGCCGGCCATAATTTGTCTAAATGATCCAACTCGTTACACTTTCAGACACCTTGTTGGCACATATTTTCATAGTAAATAATAGATATCAGCAGTTTTCCCCAATCGCCCCTACGCGCTGCACATAGTTGCACTTCTGACCATATTCGCGGCATAATTTGCATACCTCAGATCGGGTCGTATAAAATAAAAACTTGTAAATCAATATCATATATCAGATCATAAATAAAGGCAGGAACAATCTCCAATAACACAATTATGCCATTTATCCGAACACCTCGAGGTCCAAGAAATATATGGCAACGATAAAATCAATTATTTTTCTGCATAATTTAGTGCATTGGCTTGCATAAAAGGATAAAAAGGTACCTCTACGTTTGCCAATCAGTTAAATTTTTCAAACCTTTCCCAGATTTTTAGAAATAAAACAGTACATAACACCATTCAATCAAAATTTTACTTTTTGAATTATATTTAGTAGATTTTATAGATTGAAGACAAGTTTTTTAAGATCTGTTACGCACTTTTTCTTTACAATGGGTATATCAACCATCAAATACATTTAATTGTATCTTCCTTTGGATTGTTTTAGGCACTAACCAATTTTTGTCACATTTATAGCTTCATTTATATTTTTTTATGACAGTCTTTTAGAACTAGTCAATTATTTTTTTATATTAAAAAATCAGTCTCTGTAAGTGATAGCTTACATAAACTAGAACAAAGAGTGGTTGAATATGTAATTGATTTGATTGAATTCAAAAACACAGATTTGGATATATTCATCAGGGCTTTATCATAGGCATATTGCATTGCAGCAGGTACTGCTACATCACATTAGATGATTCAATTAACCGAAGATTGAAATTATGACACAAATTGAATTTATGATTTTGTATTTGCTTCGTAGACCTTAAAATAATTCAAAGCAAGATGAATTGAATTTAAAAGACGAATTTCTAAGAACATAGACACATCCCTGTATTACAGTAGTGTTATCACTTTTATCTATAAGCCACGCAACTTTTTAATAACAAATTAGTCGTGGCTAAAATTTTATTTATAAGTTTATATCTTTTCTATAGTTTCTATATTTTGTAAATACATTGTATCTGGAATCAAATATTGTTGTTATAGAAGTTTCTCTAAATATCGCTTCACTGCAATTTCTGTATAATAATACTTCTACATATCATCTGAGTTCCAATTTCAAAAACTTCTACAGAATCACAAAATTTGTCATCCAATTAAACAAAAAACGCTCTAATAGAAAAAACTTTCTCCTACCACAATAGTAGTTTCCCTCAAACTCCATATTGCTGCTACTTCCGGATTTTTTTTTAAGGGAATACTAGTTATCGAAAACTTGGAATAACGTAAAAGGCTACAAATAAGTAGATACTCTAAATATTGTGCTCTACATAGGCTCAAAATAGAGGTAAACACCGCTGTCATCAAATGTAATGACTTAATGCTCGAAATGGTCTCTTATTACTCCCGTTACACTGATTTAGAGGCAATGGAGTGACTGTCACCAAACCAGGTATAAAACAGGGACAATAGGGAGAACCCGCTTACCAGGTGTGGCCAAAAATAAAAATAGAGCAACCCCGTGAACGACTAGCATGAATGGTAGGAGTTTTAA